>LJJS01001029.1:72887-114611 GCA_001447215.1 Diaporthe aspalathi
CCGCCGTCGCTGGGCACCAGGTCGGCCTGCCGCAGCGCCGACCACAGCTTCAGGTCGTCGTGCTCGTTGAAGGGGTCGAGGTTGCTGCGCACGGTGCCGCGGAAGAGGGTCGGGTCCTGCGGGATGATGGCGAGGCGCCTGCGCAGGTCGTTGAGCCCGATGGTGGAGATGTCGATGCCGTCGATGGTGATGCGCCCCGACGAGATCTCCACGAGCCGGAACAGCGTGCTCATGATGGAGCTCTTGCCCGCGCCCGTCCGCCCCACGATGCCGATGCGCTCCCCGCCGCGCACATGCATGTCCAGCCCCTTGAGCACCAGCGGCAGGCCCTCGCGGTAGCACATCTCGACGTTGTCGAAGACGATCTCGCCCTTCTCCGGCCAGGTCGGGCGCACCTCGACCGTGTGCAGCGGCGCCTCCTCCTCCAGCTGCGTGCCGTAGTACCGCAGGCGCTCCACCGCGTTCATGCCGTTCTCCACCTCGGCAAGCTGCCGCACCGTGAACTGGATCATTTGGACGATAGAGAGGATGTAGGACAGCACCAGGCCGGCGATCGAGGGCGCCACGTTGAACCGCTCCGTCACGACGAGGATGCCCGTCGTGAAGACAAGCGCGTTACCGATGGCGTCGAGGCGCACGGACAGCCAGCGCTGGTTGCTAAAGGTTAGGTAGTACGCGGCGTTCATCTCGTCGATGGCGACGCGCAGGTCGTCGATAAACCGGTCCTTCAAGCCATACGCTCGGATCGAGGAAACCCCGGACAAGCCCTCGCCGAACTTGGCAAAGACGTTTGACCGGAGGACAGACTCGAAGCGCTTGACCTCGCGGGCCGAGGCGCGGTAGTAGCTCGTCGCGAAGAGGAACAGGAAGAACAGCGGCACCAGCGCGATGGCGAAGTAGTAGAAGTAGGCGATGATAAGCGCAAAAGTCGACAGGATGGCGGCCACCGAGAAGAAGTACATCCTCATCGCGTCCGACAAGTTGTTGTCCATGACGTCGACGTCACGGGAGAAGCGGTTCGTGATCCGACCCAGCGGAGTGGTGTCGAAAAAGGACATCGGGGCACGGAGGACCCGCGTGATAGCATCGCGCAGCATGCTCTTGGAAGCAGATGTGCCGACGATCGTCAGCGTCACCATGAAGCTGAACATGAGGATGGCCTGCACGGCGCCCAGGCCAGCATAAATACCGATGTACTGACCGGTCGAGAGGCCGTACTCGTCGGACGTCCACCACGAAAGCCACAGGCTGGTCATGATGTTGGCGCCCTGCGAGATGACAAGTAACAGCAAGATCAGGAACGCGTTGAACAGCGAGCCCGACGCCCGGACATAGGCGGCATATACCGACCACGGAACGCTGGCCACGGCGCGCTCTTCAGACTGCATCAGGGACTTGCCCTTCTTCTTCTTGCCCTTGGCCTCATTGGCATCCGGCATCTGGGTCACCTCGGCGCCTTCCTCCTTCTCCTCCAGCGCTGTCGACTCCATGAGCTGCTGGAAGCCGGCGTGCCCCTTCATGAGGTTGTCAAAGGTGTCGATGGCTTGGATGCGGCCCTGGTCCATCCAGATGATCCTGTCGCACCGGTTGAGCACCCACAGCTGGTGGGTCGCCAGGATGCGGCACTTGTCCTTGAGCAGGCCCGTGATCGCATTGTCGAAAATGTGTCGGCCCACGTGGGCGTCGACGGCACTAAGCGGGTCGTCCATGAGGATGATATCGGCGTCGAAGTAGATGGCCCGCGCAATGTTCAAGCGCTGTTTTTGACCGCCCGAAATGGTGATTCCTCTCTCGCCAATCTCGGTCAAGTCACCATTGGGCAGCATCTCCAGATCGGGTTCGAGAGCACAGCTGTGGTTTGTCAGTTACGACGGTTCATGATACTTACTCATCCACGCTGTTTGGCTGGGAGGACCACAACAACAGCAAGAGGGTTGATGCCCGGGTCTCTATGCCAAGGAACATTCGAGCCGTTCATGGGAGTTGACTTACGCTTTGATGACTTCCTTATACCAGGAACGATCCAAATCCTTCCCAAACAGAATGTTGTCCTTTACAGTCTGTTTCATTGTATGGTCAGCAAACTTGGACGGGGACATCTCTTCCACAGGAAGACCTGAACCCAAGAGCACCAAGCTCAAAACAAGTGTCTTGAGGAAAGTTGGAGTTCACTTACAGTGTTCTGAATCCAGGCATACTGCGGACAGAAAGCCCTCGAAGCACCAAGCACGACCTCGCCGCTGGTCCTGCGCATATCTCCAGCCAGCGCGGCAAGCAGCGAGGTCTTGCCGCTGCCCACGGTGCCAATGACGGCAACCAGCTCGTTCCGGCCGATCTCGAAGTCGATGTCGTGCAGCTTGAAGGGCTCGCGCTCCTCTACCAGGGTGCTTCCGTTGTCGTCTACGTCGCCGCCCTGTGGCGGGGTCGGTGTGTCCTTCTCCTTAGGCGGGGCCTTCTTGCCGCCCGGCTTCTTGCCACCGGGGCCCTGGTCATTGTCCTGCGTCGGAGTGCGCTCCCAAGTGAAACTCGCGCCGTGCATCTCTACGGCATTCGGGGCGTCGGGCTTGAAGGTCGCCTCGTCGGACTGCTCCTCCAACAGAAGATACTCCTCGATCCGCTTGAGCGAGTTCCAGGCGTCGGTGACCTGGCCGATGACGAGCGGGAGCAGGTTGAGCGGCATGCGCAGGCCGTTGAAGAGAGCGAGGGACGAGAAGACCTCGGCGGGGGCCAGCCCGTGGTTCGAGAGCGTGTAGGTGATGAAGGACAGCATGGAGGCGAAGATGGGCAGCGAGAGGGAGACGGCCATGATGGCGTTCCGCAGGGACATGAGGCGCTGGATCATGCCGATCTCCTTGCCCCGCAGCTCGGCCAGCCGCCCGAGGAACGAGCTCTCCCACCCGAAGTACTTGACGAAGCGCACCGACTGCAGGATCTCCTGGGTAAGGGACACGCGCTGGTCCGTCACCTTGTTGATCATCATCCTGCGCCGGAACAAGCTCTTGATGGCCCTGGTGAGCAGGGGCATGCCGATGACCAGCAGGGCGAAGCCGGAGAGAGCGCTGTAGGTCAGGTTGACGAGCAGCAACGCGAGGGTGATGAGGCAGGAAAGCGGCGCCGTCCAGATGAGGTGGAAGAGACCGCAGGCCTGATCGATACGGTAAGTGTCGACGCTCATCAGGCTGACCACGCGGCCGTTGCCCCAACCGACCCCGTCTCCGAGGATACCAGCCTTTGGTTGAGCGTCAGCCTCCTTCTTGTCCTTCTTGCTCTGCTTCTTGCTCTTCTTCCCCCCCTCTGTCTTGTCGTTTCCGTTGGCCGCCTGGGCCGCATTCTCCGGGTTGTCGGCGAGCGACCTGCCTCCGGCTTTCGCCCGGCCCGACACGATCATTGACTTCTCATAGATGAGGCTGATCAGTGCCGCTCTCGACATGCCGCCGATCAACATGCCCCTGTAGATGAAGTGGTTGGTCCCCAGACTCTGGAGGATCTGCATGGCCGTCACGCCGAAGACCAGCCCCAGCCCCCTGCCGATGTTGGGCAGCGGGGCGCCGGTGGTCTGGGCGACATAGGCGTCGGTGGCGAACTGGATCAGGTACCGCAAGGTGAAGGGCGACATGACCTGCATGATGGTGGACGAGAGCTGGCAAGCGCCGCTGAGATAGAACTCGAAGTGGTAGACCTCGTGCAGGGCCCACAGCAGCGGGTACTTCTGGCCGCCGGCGGCGCGCCTCTTGAAGGAGGCGTTGAGCTCCTTGGACATCTTGATGACGCTGCGGTCCGGGTTGACGGACCAGATGTCGTTCTGCTGGAGCGGCCGCTTGTAGCCGGTGACCATCAGCGGGCCCTGCCAGGCGAAGAACAGCTGGCTGAAGAAGCCGGCCTTGTGCTCGTGCGAAACGTCGCGCTGCTCGGGGACCGGCGGGGCCTTGCCCCATCTCAGGGGGTTGACCTTCCTGTACCATGGCTTCTTTGCCTCATCGGCGGGGTGGTGGCTTGTTGCCTGTGTGGTGACGCTGGCGTCTGTCGCATGACTCCTGGTCCGGTGGTACTCCTGCCGCGTCTCGGTGGTCTCCTTGAGCTTTTCCTTCTCGTTGCTACTGTCGCTCTCGGAATGAGAGTCATCCATTGCCTCGCCGGCGTCTTCATAGACATCTCCGGCCCTGTCAGCCCCGTGGCCCTGGCCCTGGCCCTGTAACGCGGCCTCGGCGGTTTCCCTTTCCTCGTCGACATGTTCCCTCTCCGAATTCATACTGGTGACCCTCGCCAGGGGGTCAGCTGGCTGCATGTCCCTATCATAGCTGGCCACACTTGAGGTTTTCCTCAGGGACGGCCTTGAAGACTGTCTTGATGGCCCCATGTTGTTGTGTCCTTATAGGCCTGCAGGGATTGCAGTCTGGCTAAAAAGGCCGGCTTCCTCCCCACTCGGCACAATCTGCATGCAGAGTGGCAACTCGATCTCACCGTGTGAATTCAGGATAATTAGGTTGGTGGTGGGCGAGCATATGAATGGGATAGCATGTGGGCGAGGGAGCGAGCAACGTGGGATGCGGAAGACTAGAAGCAATGTCAGAAGAGGAACAGGCGGATGTGGACCGACGCGAGGCCGAACATGATGAGTATTATTAATGAGTCAAAGGATGAATGAATGATGATGACCCCGGACAGTTTGCCCAGGTGGGCAGCGTAGCGTGGCCGGAATGGGGAGTTGTCGAGCCCACCGCTTGATGGCCTGGCCGGTCTGGTGCCTTCCCGACCATGACAGACTGACAGACCGACTGACCCCCTTCCAGAGTGGCCCCTCCCCCCGGGAATTCCACTGGGATTGGCTATGGGCACAAAATCACAATACAATACGATCGATGTACTGCACCATAAAACCACCACATATTGCTGTACGCACTGCTGGGTGCCTTTTCGGCTTTAGAGTCAACCGGCCGAGGACGTTGCAACAGCAAGATTGAGAGCAGGCTATATTCTGCCTAGCCCGTCATGCCGTTGCATCGACTCGAGCCGAGTCTAGGGGTACTATGGAGCCAGCTGTGTGGGATCGGGATTGGGATGGTTTTACCTTTTGGGGTGCTATTCGTGATTGGGCCCCGTGGCCGTGTCGGTGCCGATGTGAGATGTGAGATTCCTGCCGAGGGGGGATCTGGGTGGTAAGAAGGAGAGAAAGTAAAGTATAAAAGACAATTGACAGTTGTTCCGTTCCTGGGGGTTTCTGCGCCGGGCCGGAATTCGGAATGAGCTGGTTTGTCCTGGTGACGATTACAAAATCGTGGCGAGAAACCAAGGGGACTTTTTCGACCCAGGGGGTACGCAGGATATATCCACCGGAAGGAGTGAGAGAAAACAGATATGTGGATGTCCGAAGTCCTCGGGAATGGCTGACCGGATGACTCTTCTGAGGCGCATGTGCCACAACAGAAGAAGCAGCAGCAGCATATAAGTACATACAAGGTGATATGAGGGCTGGCGTTGTCCAGGGCCGGAGTTGGCAGCGACTACAATAGACTAGCAGACTAGCAACCGCAAGTTGGATTGCTAATCCGGAATGCAGAAATGGTGGGCCGGGACAATGTTCAAATGCTTCCTTGCTCTGGTCCTCCTCCATACAAGAAGCAGGCACCACTTGAAATCCTGGAGCCATTGATGATTGGGGCGAATGGGCCCAGATGTCCCCACCCGCGCTCGGTACATAGTCTACTCGAAAGGCCAAATACTACGCAGTTATGATGTTTCCTGACTGCCCCCTACCTTGTCTGTCTCTTGGTAAGAGTCCGGGACGAGAACATCCCAGGCCGTCATCTGTGGTGATACACTGGACCGATATCCGCTCATGTTTACTTTCCTCCCACCCATCATCACCCCAGGCCAAGCCTGCAAGCGAAGCGACCACCATCAACTGAAGACAAGTCATCGAACGCGCACTCAACACGACAGCACGCACACGCATTAGCAAACCCATCCCGGTCCTATCGACGGTCGTCTGAAGAAGCTCTCCGAAGGTTCAGGTCAAGGTTCAGGGCTGATGAACTGCCAGAGGATTGAAACAGCGCAGGAGGCGCACCCTGACACCCCCGGCACGGTGGCTTGTGTAAACTCAATTTGCCAAGGTTCGAATCCACGATAGACTTCGGGGGGTTTTCCAGGAAACCCTCCGCCCAACTCTGGAAAACCCCCCGCCCAACTCAAAAAAAGAGCCAAGCCCAGAAAAAGCTCAAGGAGCTCGGGCAGGGGTCCGAATTGATCGACGCTCCTCCACCCACAACCCAGCCGGTTGCTGGGCCAGCCAGCCAGCCAGCCAGCTATCCATCTGAGATGGATTGATCTGTGAGTCCAAAGGGGGTCCAAGGGGGGAGACAAGAGAGGGAACAAGAGTGTGACCAAAAATCCACAACCTTCCCGCCCGTCCCCCCAACTTGTTCTCGAAGGAACCCCGGGCCCCTGAGCCAGCATCCTTACGGAAAATGGCCTACCATAGTAATAAGCTTCGCACGGCTAGCACGGCATCTCCTCTGACACTTGGCCGCTCAGTCATCAGCGCACGGCTAGAGGGAACAAGAGAGAAGATGGACGAGACGAGGCTGGTCGGGGTCCACGAAGGGGGCAGAGCCATCAGAAGAATCATCAGAGTGCGTCGTCAGCATCCAGTATGTATGTACATCTCGGCACCGTTCGGGTACTACACGTTGCTGCATGTCCGCCGGCACGCTCGACCTGCCCGTCCGAACCCGCCGCCTCGTCTCTACTTCACTTCTTACTCTTCCTTTTCTCTCTCTCACTCCCTTGCCCTCCTTGGCGTCGCAACATTCCTGTCGTCGAATTCCCAAACACGGCAGTGGGCAGGCAGGCAGGGCAAGGGCAGACAGGCAAAATCAAGAGACCAACCAAGAGTGAAAACAGCTCGGACGTGAAGATGCTGTGTACGAGTGATGACGCCCTGACCATGCTCTCCTCCCGCATTGGCTGCTGCTGCTGCTGCAAAGAAGCAGGAAGGACATGGGTCTCAACAAGACACACCTCGCATCTAAGTCGTAATTACGGCCCTGGGCAGGCACCACCACCCGCCACCACCGCCCCCCGGGTCTCGTGGTCTTTCCCTTATGGGGAAGGAGTGTGTAAGAAAATTACGAACACAAAAAAAAAAAAAAAAAGACACCAACAGTCGCCGCTTCGGCACCGAGCACATACCACCCATTTACGGCGCTCGGAATTGCTTCCTGCTTGTGGTGGCCCCTTCACGAAAGCTCGTCCAACTCCGATACACACCCAACACACGACTCGACTCAAGAACCCCCCTGGCACATTGCTGCATCGTATCCCACCGTATAGCTAGCTGCCTCGTCTTGAGAAACACGGGGAGTTGCCCGCCCCCCCCCACCCGCGCGCCAGCCGTCCCACCCTGTCTGCCTGCTTGCCTTGGCCTGGGCAGCAGCCCTGGCCATCTCAGGGCCCTTTGTTGTAACCATGAATTTCGACACGTGTATCCGCCTCCCCTCATCATCCTCAACAAGGAGGGTGGTCCCCGAGCGTCGGAACTCCGACCGCCGATGTCCGCGCCCCTCCCCCCCGGAAGACTTGGGATCCGGACGCTCCGTCGACTCCGGCCCCCAGCGGTGAAATAGTGTACTATGTGGAATGTTATGGATCCGCGCCCCCCGAGAGGGATCTCGTCGACTACGTGGCCGTGCCGGTCAGGGGGCAGGCAGGCGGGCAGTTCAGTTTGGTCGTGGGATATTGCTGCGAGGTTGCTTCAGGACGATATTTGTCCGTCTCGGTAAAACTGCCACATTTTAAACTCGCGATTAGTGTGGTTTCGTAGGACACGCGGCCTAGATATCCATCATGCATATGATAGCAATGGCATTCTGGTCCTGCAACGTTTGGAATGTGTAATTGCTTAGAACTACGAACCACGCCTTTGAATTGTTGTGACAGGCGACACACGGCAACACACCAACTTGACAACTGGAAACCAATCAAAAGCAAAAATGTTCTTTTTGTCTAACGCAATACATCTACAGTCTATGGACTGACCGCGCTGCACTTCCTCCCGCCGTCTTGTTACAGAAAGGGAAAGCATCTCTTGTCCCTTGATGGGGCGTGAACTAGTCTTTGAGAAAGGACCGCACGCCCGCCTCAGCTCGCACCATCGACGCCCAAAATGATGCGCCGTCAAAATAATTGCTCAGGGACACACCGCGCGGGGTCGTAGGGCTGTCCTCAGTAGTCCGAATCGTGATAATAGTCGTACAGTCTGTGACTCCACGCTTTCCCTTGCCTGAACACGTTCCCACTAGGGCACCTCTGGTTCGCCGTACGCCTGTTGCCCACCCAAGAGAGCTCCATGCCTCTCTCCGTGACAGACTGTGTCGGTCTAGATATACCATGCAGGACCTGCATCCTGAGAGCCTCTTTTGGGATGCTTGCTGGTCTCGAGGCCGCTGTCCCGACAATGACCACTCTGTCTGTGTGACGCCAGCCCTCCAGGGCAGATTCTGGTGTAGTCTTCACGAGGTCCTGTAGCGGGCTGGCGCATTTCCTATTCCGAGTCAGAGACATCTTTTCGACCGAGCATAGTAAGCTCGATGTCGTCAAGCTCTTCGTCCTCGGCGTCTCCTTCGCCATCCCCGTCTTCGCGGTCGCTCGCTATGCCCAGGAGCTCCTTGTCTTCCTCGTTGAGGTCCTCCGCGTCCTCCATGGCCACGTCGCCGTTCGAGCTGGCCGGCACGCCATTGTACTTTCTGCGGGACAGGTGCTTGGGTGCCGCAAGCAAGCTCCCGTCCATGCTGAAGCCTGTCGCGTCGAGCTCCTCTTCCGTCTCGTCAGGGTCCCTGCCATCGTTGGCCGCTTCAGGCCTGGCCTTCTTGATTGGTGCGACTGGCCCTACATCGGCGCCGTTCTGGCGCTCCCACCTGTCCAATCGGCGGGTCGCTCGGCGCAGTGCCGCCGAGTAGGCTACCATCTCCTCGCCGAAGTCGTCCTGCTCAGTGATCAGGGACACCAGACCGCCGAGGCCCCTCTCGCGGAAACTGGTCTTTCTTGCAGTGACAGGGTCGACGCCGGGAGCGAATGCTGCGGGGCCAACCAAGAGGTGGTGCTTCATCGCGCTGATATTGTCCTCGCCCTCGCTGTCCTCGAACGGGTCTTCCATCTGTCGCACTCGCTTTGCAGCTCTAATGATAGCACCGTCCGTCCTGCGGAGGCGGCGGGACTTTTTATGCCGCTTCCTGATGCCGCGGTCTAGAATGTGCTCGACGCGTTGGGACCGGTTGCGCTCGACGGCGATTTGGTGAGCCGTTGGCGGCCTGGGCTTCCGCGGCACTATTCCCTCGATCATCTGTGGGCCGCCTGGGGAGGATCCTTCGAATATCTGGTACTTGAGGGGGGCACCACCCCGGCGACTGGTTCCGCCGATGCCATCCTTATGGCGTCCAGACCCTCGGGGCGGAGGGGTGGAGCGGACGCTATCCATGTCGGACTCGTGCTTTGAGGGCCTTATCCTAGGTAGAATACCCATCGTTGATCCTTCATCACCGGCAGGGAACATCCGCGCCCTAGCAGCGCCACGCTTGGTATTGGACTCGATGGCATACTGTTGGTCTGCCTCGATAATCTTCTTCCTCATGGCCTGCTTCTGGTAGCCGAAGTCCAGCTCCTCCTGCGTATCGACATTTTCGTACTCCATCTCTGTCCGCGAGAGCGGCTCCAGACGCGGTACGCCTTGGTTAGCCACATCCACGCCGTAGTCAACGCCCTCGCCGAAAGGGTTCTCCATGCAGCCCTCCTCAGTAAAGTCCGACTCAAGGTAGAACCACATAATCCATAAGAAAGCCCGTGCCCTCGAGGCGCTGCTGGTATCTGTCTTCATGATGAGATCGTGAAACTCGCCACCAGGAGGGAAATGTAATTCAGCAATTTTAGCAGCAGAAGCACATATTACAAACAACAGATTCACCGGGTTTGTTCTGGGGACATTCATTTGCTTGATGGCATCCAGGGCAGACGGCTCGACTCGGTCCTCGGAGCCGCCTTTCAGGATCGATTTGAGCCGAGGAGCATCTTGCAGCTGCTTGTACGAGTTTGGATCTTGTCGCGCTTGCAGGGACGGGATGGCATGGTAAGTCCGTAGCTGAGCCCGCATCTCTGGGAAAACTGTGTAGAGACGAGCCTGGTCAGTCACATGCATACACCTATAGCAGCAGTATGTTTGGAAAGAGAGAGGGGGTGGGCAGGAGGAGCAACACGTACAGTTCAGAGTAGTGTTCATCCGACCGATGTTGACAAGAAGACAGACCATGGCCATGCCCTTTGCGGCCTCCCGATCGCTAAGCAGTTTGTCGCGCAGGACCTTGCTGGTCTTTGAGCTCCTGGACATGGTGTCGATGTAGAGGTCGGCAAAGCACTGCTTGGGCTTGTTGGGCTCCCAGCTGTTGGTGAAGACGGCCTTCTCGTTGTCGAAGACGGCCTTGAGGAAGTCGTGCTGGATGTCGACTCGCCACAGCGGCTCGCCATCGTCCTTCTTGAGATGCCTCACCTTTCCGATGGAAGGCTGGCTGTTGGCGTTATTCCTGCCGCGACGGCGGGTGCCAGGTTCGGGGGTGCCCATCTTGGATCGGTCCTCGTCCTCGGTGACGTTGGTCATGAAGGAGCGCTCGTAGCGGCCGAGGTGTGCTGGAGGGGAGCTCTGGGGCTCGACGTCGGGCGTGGCCGCCTGGGAGGTTGGAGAGGCGGCCATCGTGACAAACAAAGGGCAGGGGATGAGTTGCGCCTCGTGGCGCTGGGACGGGGTGGTTGGTTGGTTGGGTGCGAGTGACTGCAGGATCTGATGGTGTGTTGGCTGCTTGTGAGCCGCGCAGGGCACGCCGGATTGGCGTTTGCGGCACGCACAGTCAGACTTATGAGTGGTGGTGCCTGGCCGGGGAGGAAGGGATGCGAGGCGAGACACCACAATCAGCCCGGCCGCTCGCTTCGATCGGCCAGCTCAGCTCTGACGCACGACAGGACCATGCAGCAACGGCGCGGCGCGTGAGATGCGGGCGGCGGTGGGGTGTGGGTATGTATTGTGTTGTGCAAACCACACGACGCAACGCAGCTCCCGGCAACAGACGGCGATGCGATGTAATCAATGATGAAGCTTCTGATGGGAAAGCGATGGCGGATGGGGAGAGTATGGGGAGATGATGGGGTGGGGTGGAATGGATGGATTGACGATGGACGTTGGACAAGTGAATGAGTGGATGAGTGGATGGGTTGGGCGGATGGATGATGGCCTGGGGCTGTGGCTGGTTGGTGGTGATGATGGATCGATCAAGAGGAGGGAAAAGAAAACAGGTTGGCAGTCGGTCAGTCGTCAGTCAACCCGTGCCCTGGGATTGCGATGCAGGGCCAGGGCTGGAGCTGGAGCTGGAGCTGGTGGTGCAATAAGCTCCCCAGGAACTTGGAGGTTCCATTTCCATTTTGGAACTGCAGCCCAGACCCGGGCAACGTCGCGAACTTGGATGGGCTCTAAATTGGATGGCACGGCTGGATCGTCACCACGAAGCTCGCTGCATGTGGGCTGGCTCGGCCAGGCCCATGCGCGGCGCAGGGGAGGCAGGGGAGGGAGCAGCCCAGGCCCACCTTTTCTTTCAACCTTCCAGCCTTCCAGCCTTCCAGGGACCAAAGTTCAAGCCAGCTGGGTGAGTACGTAAGCGAGGCAACTTGGGACGCTGCGAGCACCAACCCCGGGTACCTGCCGTCAAGACACAGCTGGGGCTCAACACCATTCAACACCATGCCATCACAGTTGATAATCAATAAACTTCGTAGGGTTGGCAGCTATGTAGGCACAGGATCAAACTGTAGCACTGCTTATAGGATACTTATTTGCACATGGATACATACATACACACAATCCAGTGTTGCACACTCTTGATCACTCCCAAGCCTAATCTCGAACCCCACTAAACCGGCATCGTCAGACCTGAACTTCCTATGTTTCTCCCCCATCTCTGCGGACAATTTACCCCCCCTCCCCAAGTCTTCTAGTCACCAGACTAAAATCATGGCGTCTGCCGCAAACATCCCTCTCATAGACATCTCCGCCTCGGGAGAGGATGCCCAGCTCGAGGTGGCCAGGCAGCTGGTCGATGCCGCTGTAGAGCACGGCTTCGTCTATATCAGGAGCACAGGCGCCGATATACCAGCAGATGCGATAAATCGTGCTTTTGATCTGGTATGGTACCTTTGCCGGCCCTGGTGTTCCCCAACGCAAGCAAGCTGAACAAGGAGAGTCATAGGGCAAAAGGTTGTTTGAAGCACCTCTCGAGGAGAAGGAAAAATGTACCATTCAAAAGAACAACCGCGGCTGGGGTGGTATGAAATACGAGACGCTGGATCCCAAGAACCAGAAGGTATGTTGTGCTAGTCAAGCGGTCTGCCTGGTTGTAGCGAGAACGCTAATATTTCCAAGGTTGGAGACCTCAAAGAGTGAGATACCCATCAGACGTCATTCTCGACGTCCCTCCTCATCAAAATATCTGGGACTAACAGAAGTCCGCCGAATTCAGGGCATTCAACTTCGGCACTTTTGAAAACGGCAAGGCTCAGCAGCCCATTCCGGAGAGCGTGACCCAGTATGAGAGCGAATACAGCGACTTCTGTATGCTTCAACCCCTGCTTCAACCCTCCCCAACAACAAAAATGCGCCGGCGTTTCCCCCTCGAACCCAGGTCCCAAAAACCAGAACCAGCTGACCCGGGCACAGTCGACCTCTGCTACAGCCTCTCCCTCAAGATAAACCACCTCCTCGGCATCGGCCTCCAGGTCCAGCCGCCGACCTTCTTCCGCGACCGCCACCTCCGCGAGGGCGGCCCGAGCGGCAACATCCTCCGCTTCCTCTACTACCCGCCGGCCCGGTCCCTCGGCGCCGACGCCGCCGAGGACGTCCGCGCCGGCGCCCACTCCGACTACGGCAGCATCACCCTGCTCTTCCGGCTGCGCGGCCAGGCCGGGCTCGAGGTGAGGCTGCCCGGCGGCGGGTCCGGGTCCGGGTCTGGGTCCCTGTCCTCCTCCTGGGCGCCCGTGCCCGTCTCGCCCCCGGGCACCGAGTCCGACCCGGCCCCGCCCATCCTCGTCAACATCGGCGACCTGCTGAGCTACTGGACCAACGGCCTGCTGCGGTCGACGGTGCACCGCGTCGTGTTCCCCTCAGGGTCCGGGTCCGGGTCCGGGGCCGGGAACAACCACCTGCTGCTGAGCGGCGAGACCGACTCGGAGCCGCGGTACAGCATCGCCTTCTTCTGCCACCCCGTCGGGACCACCACGCTCGAGCCCGTGCCGAGCGAGAGGGTGAGGGCCCACGAGCCGGCCGGCGGCGCGGCCCCGGGCGCGGAGGGGAAGGCCATCACCGCGGACGAGCACCTGCACATGAGGCTCAGGGCGTCGTACCTGCAGCTATACGACAAGGAGGAGAAATAGTAGTAGACTTGGCCAAGGCCTCTGGCCGTGCGGCGAGAAATGAGAAATGGGATCATTTGCACCCCAGCAGAGACAGCCCATACCGGTATATCACCCGGGCCGTGACTAGAGCCAGCCAGAAGGTGTCGCCTACACCCAACTCATGCACCAGATCTGCACAGTCGAGGCGGATCCACACCTCAGAGCTCATCCTCGAACTGTAAACTAGTCAAGCGTGTAACGAGGTACATGAATCGAGCGTAGGTGTGGGTAAAGGCGCCAGCGTTGTAGGAGAGTGCCTGTGGTGAAAAGTGGCATCGTAAGAATGTGAAAATCGGCATTTTAGGAGTGGGTGTCATGAGTGGGTGTGAGAGACTGGTTTAGTAAGAGTGTAGAAGCCGGTCTTTACAGGAATAGCTGTAGGTCATATAGGAATAGGTGTTGTGGGTGCGGCTATATGGATGTTTGGCGTAGAGCATCCGAACGTAGCTGGTTGCCCATAATTCGCCGGTCTGTTCTACGGGTGCGAACATCTGACTTTATCTCAAAGTATCTCTACGTGCACGTCAGAGTCCCCAGAGACCACGGCCAACGACCCCAAGAGATCAATCGCGGGGGGTATCTATTCCTTTTTGCTATGCTGTTGATGCTATGTGCCCGTCTCCGTGCGCTGAAAGTATGACCCAGAGGCGCTCGCATCTATGCCAAACGCCATCGCAGGTACGCTTCCGTCCGTTCCTCCAAAAGGACAAGCTACCGACGATACAAGTTTGCCGGCTTTTGTGCGCACATGTCTACCTCAATAGCGCGACTGATTTCCCTTGACCCAGGGCAAGAAATCGGTGGCTACCATCAACTGCCAAGCGAGTACAGCGATTCCCAGAATTGTCAGCAGGTTCTACTTGTAGAAGTCCTCCGGGTTACCGTCCACTGCCGGCAGCTCCATGCTGCCGTCGATCTCCATGGCCTGCTCCATGATGGAGGCCCTTTTATCAACGGTACCGTTCGGCCGCCGCACGATAAAAGGCGACACAGGTGATGCGCGCTCGGCCATCTCTGGGCCCTTCGGTAAGTCGATTCCGTTCCCCTCCTGGCCCTTTTCGTCAAGGGAGATCCTGGCAAGCCTCTCACTTGACCTTCTGATCCCCGGCGAGCCATGGTCGCCTGCGGCGTCCCCTGCCGACAAAGGAGGAGACGGCGGGGCACTCACCGGCTCCGTGAAATCAGGAGTGGTTATCGGCTGCATATCGAAACGGAAGGGGTCATCTCTGGATTCCTGGTCCCCCAGCAGCGCGGCCCGTTCCTCTACGTCGCTGAAGTCCCCAAGGGACGCTCGATTCGTAGCCATCGAGTCGACGCTGGCGCTTCTTTGTCTCTTCAACGGAGACTCTGGCAGTTGCGGTGCGGTGCGTTTCTTTTCTACAGGTGTAGGCTCTTCCAAAAGTTCTTGCTTAAAAAGGCGGTTGTCGAACTTAACGAACGTCTGTGTCGAGTTAACTCACGAGCCAACACAGCATCCAAGCAGATTTAATGTTGGTGGGTGTTAAGGGGGGTGGGTATGAGACTTCTGCAGATAGACATACCTTGAGCGCGTCAGACAGAGGTGCTGGCTCCTCGTCCATGGCTTTGTCGGTCGCGTACACTAGAACTGGTGTTTTTGAGCCATCCGCATCAATTTCAGTGAATATCGCGTCCTGGACATTGGCAAAAGTCGTTGTCTATTGAGACCAGAGTTAGATCCATCAGACAGAGGCATGGGGACCCGCACTCGACGCACCTCAAGCCTGATGGGATTCTCCTCGCCAGCCACCCAGGCGCAGCGCCACCACTGGTCAGCCTTTGCGCTTGAGGCCTCCGTCTCGGAAGGATCGGTGTCTCTTCGTCTGCACATGTACACCACGTCGGGCGATGTTATTACTCCTCGCAGAGTGTACCTGTGCGTCGGGTTCATCTCTGGTTCCTCACTAGGAACGGTCAAGACCTCGCCCATGCGACGGAGCAAGTCGCAGCAAGCCTCCTTCTCCTGGCCGAGACCTTTCAAAGCATTAGCGATATATCACCAAGACGGCCTGCTTGACTGCACGACTTACGAGCTAGTTGCTGGTCAATGTTCACCAGCTTGCGCTTCGCGAGCTCGATCTGAGACTCGAAGATCTTCACGGTGTTTTCCTCCTCCTCGTTCAGATCGGCGAGGTGATTCAACTCAGTGGGCAGGTAGGGGATCTCATCCTCGGTCCCGACAGATTGCTCGTGCTTTCTCCACAGCGCGTTCGCCTTGACTTTCCAGATTTGGTTCTCAACATTTGCGATGATCTTTTTGGTCAGGGCGATCTTGTCGTGCTCTTTCCAGACATCAGTTGGGTCCTTCCACTTCGTGATCCTGTTCTCCGCTTCTTTGCTCTTGGCCAGAGCCTGCCAAATCTGAAACATCTGCGATTTCAAAATGCGGGCGGTGCCAAGGTTCTTCTCCAGGTACCTGTCGATGTAGAAAGTCTCTGGGATCTCAATACGGTGGTCCTCGAGCTTGATGCGCATGGTCAGAACTTCGGCTGGAGTTTCCATGTACGCGGTCCGTGGTGACTCCTCGTGCGGGAAGCCAGAAAGCTCGGACTGTTGGTTGATCCAGAATAGGGCGTCCCATGAGCTGTAAAGGCTGTGCATAACGTCTGAGAGCTCGTTCGGTACTTTGAACTCGATGATGCCGAACTCAGACGGCGGCGGCGCCATCGGCGGAGAGACTTCATCCGCCTCAGGATCGAAATTGACAAGAGTCCACATGGTCGACCTAACAATTTGGGAGCCGGCCTTGAGGTACAAGTGCTGATAGAACTGTACCACAGGGTCGGCCCAAGTGTTCTTCATCTCCGGGCTCTCGCACATGGAGTCTGCGGTTCCGTAGCTGCGCTGTGTCGCATCAAGAAATGCCATCAACCGTTGCACTTCATCCTCCAACTTCACAGTCGGGTAGTCGTTCCAGGAATCGGGTAAGTCTCCCGCTGGGTCGTTGTTCGCACAAAGAATTGGTTCACCCTTCCACCACGAGTTGTTATGGCCATACGACGCAGGTGGATTGAAGGCATCTAAAGACAGGAAGAAGTTTCTGACTGCCGGTATGTCATGCTTGATCATCATGAGCGGACCAAGGCGATGTCTCTGTGCACCTTGCTTCCGACAAAGGAGGAATACTGGCGTGGAAGGGTCGCGTTTTCTCGCTGAAGGCGGCGGGTCAGACGCCTCGTTGTTCACGCGGACCATTGCCCACTGGTCGTCTTGATAGGTCTCCCTGTTGGCTGGGCCGAAGAATGGCAGGGTTGGGTCGCCACCCATGACTCCGCTCTCCTGAGGAGTGGCACCTCTGGTGGCGGCATTGCTGGTAGATTCGAGCAGGGCTCGATTCAGGTCTTCATCGGCTTGCTGTTGCGTTGTCGGTGCACCTAATCCATGGTCAGCGACTCGGCCTCGATGTTCAGCTCTGAGGCAGGACGTCAGGGAGAGTTGGAAGCGCGGAATATCAAAACCAAGCATGATATATCAGTACCAACTGTGTAGTCCGTCGTCCAATCTATGATCTTACCCAGAGGGGATCTGTTTTGCGCTCTGGACGGTGGCCGTGACGGCGCGGCAAGGACGGGTTGGTTCCATGCGTTGGCAGTGGGATCAAACTGATCGGGTCCTTGGACCTGGAAGCCTGGAAATGATCAATGTCAGAACCACTACAGAAGAGATGTTCGTTGTACACGCAACTCACTTGGTACGCTCGAGCCATCTCGATCTGCCATGAACTGTCCCTCGTCCCACGTGTATTTGGCTCTGAACTTTTTCCAGGTCAGCACCGCGCTTCCACCTATTCATGTACCGCACAGTTTGGGTAAGGCCTCAAATACCGAAGTTGGGCCCTCGAAGTACTCGTTGACCACCTGTGGTATGCTGTTGTTGTTGGCCTGAGAAAGGAGGGCGTCAGCCAATGCCATGGAATGATGATCATCGCGGGGGCCAGCATATGGCGGACCTTGAGAGCTCTGGAGAGCATCTGTTTGTCTCTGATATCGTATAAATCCAGCATTTCGCAGACACTGCTGATGTCTGCCTCAGTAGGGTCGGCCATGGCTGCCGTGCGGTGACCGGTGTTCACCCTCCGGCTGGGATTGGGGTATCACAAGTGTCTGCTCGAAATGTGGTGGGGGCGCCCTTTGGTCTTTCACGAGTCTCGATCCGGCGTGCGGTCCATGAAAGCTGAGAGCTTAGATGGTACCGTGAGGGGCAGGCAGGTCGGAGGGGTCCAGAAATGGTGCAGAGGGCTTTGGCAAGACCTCAACTCGTCGGAGGCGACCACGAGGTTCTCCTGCCGGTACCCTCCCCAGCAGCCAACGCCGTGATCTCGGTGCGTTCGCGAATCGAATCTCCTGGTCTCGGTGGAAGTGAATATGCACAGAATCAGTATTTGGCGGGCACAGAGTGAATCAGATCTCCCCGCGCTGGTGCGTGCAGAAGAACCAAGTGGGAGGCTATCCAGGTGCTATGGTAGGCATGAAGTGCCGTCAGACCAGGGCATGCAGCTACGTAAGAGTCGGCGCTTGCCTCCGGCCGGCAGGCCCAAAGCTTGCTCCCCGGTCAGTGTCAGGGGGCCCTCCCGGGGAACCCCTGCTCGGTAGACGCTGGCTCCCCTTCTACACAGCAACACGATGGATGAATGGAGACCATCGTCAACTTTTTGGATGATCCCACCCGATTCCCATGACACTGTTGCGCAATTCTTGAACACACTCTTTCTTTTCTTCTCAGGAGATCTAATAATGTGATTCTCAGTGGTTGCCAGCTTCTACAGCAAAAAATGTGTATATTCTTTTCCTTCTATGTTCAGAAATGAACCTGGCAATCCTAGCCTAGGTTGATCCTCAGCCTGTGATTTCCGGCCCTCACCGCACCATCGGATGCGGCCTCATTCCGGTATCTTGATGCTCTGGAGGTCATCACAGGCCTTTCCCTATGTCATTCGCCCGCTCTGGCATCCTGGCATCTTTTCCTCCTCTGACCGTAAAACAAACTGGGCCATCCAAACGGCCAATTCTTCGGATCCAACTGCTTTTGAAGTCGGCTCTTGATTCCCATCAAGGCGTGAAGGGGCTTCCGTCCAACCAGGGCCGAGTGTGTGATTCCGCAACGCCAATCCATTGCCCTAAACGCGCGCTATGCAGATGATTTGAATGCTCCGTGCCGGTTAAAGCTTTTTTGCTGGGCCAGACAGTCCTAGTGCAGGCCCGACTATGAAGCACGAGTGAACTTGCCCCGTCTTCCGACTTTCGAAGACAAGGGGTACAAGGCAGGGCGAGAGATGATGATTCGCCATGCCTACAGATCATCCTCGTCATCCTCTGCATCCACCATATCTTCATCAGAGCCGCTCGCCTCCCAGTCGAATTCTTCCTCGCTCTCGTTCAACCAGTCATCGTCCGTGGCCTTCTGTGGAGGAGCCTCGGGCTCGAGTGTGGTTGGTACGACAAAGTCGTCGGGTATGTCCTTCTGCGACTCGCCCACCGCCTTGCGGGCTCTCTCATTGTAGGCCTTTCGGTTGTCACGGTACATGACGCCGGCATCGACGTTGGCTGGGGAGTTTATCTCGGGGTCGTCGAGGAGGAGCAGGATAGATCGCAGAACAGATTCTGCCCCCTGCAGTGGGGACCATCGCTCGGTGGCGCTCTCGCCTGACATCAGGTCCTCCCCTGGCTTGTGTAGGATAGAGATGCAGAGCTGTCCGTCGGGATAGATGTTGGGGTGGAAGATGGGCCGCAGGAACCGGAACTTGGGCGGAGAGTAGGGGTAGTCGTGGGGGAAGACCATCTCGGCCTAGTTGAGGTCAGCACAGGCTCAGACCGTCTTGGGCACTCTTTTGGATTCGTTACGTGGCGTCGACTAACCTTAAGATAACCACCGTTGAAGGCGCTGTCAGGGTTGACCACCATCAGGGCGAGCTGCCAGCGGAAAATGTTTGTCTCGTCAGCCTGTACAGTATTGTCAGCCGTGTGCTATGGTGGGTAGGGGGGTGTCATTGTCATGCATCCACGCACTTCAACTCGAACCCACTTCTCCGAGGAGACCTGCTTCAGGTCGCCCATGATGCGCTGCTTCGCCGCCGCGGACGAGGGCTTGTCAGGAGACATGGCTGATGACTTGGGTGTAGAAGTCCTTGGGCGTGATAGGGCGTGGTTGGGCGTGGTAAGGCCAGGGAATGGCGGTGGAGGAACCAAAATTGGCAGGAAGGTTTATCGTAGGGGAAAAGACCGGCGTCAAGTGAGGTTCGTCAGTAGGTAAGTCGTCAGTAGGTAAGACGTCGTGCCTCGGTTGAGGAGGCGTCGGGGTGGACGTAATCGGGAGTATTTGACTCGGGAGGACGGCTCGTGACGGAGTATGTGGGTGGAAGTCACTAGACGTATTCAGAGGGTGGAATACAATAGGCAGTTTCGGAGAAAGCTAAGCGGTGGCTGGGGTGTTGCGGTTGCGAGGGAACAAAGTGAATGGCATTCAGCACACAATGTGGGAGAGAGGTGAGGTGAAAGGGTGTGCTTTGCGGCGAGAGAATAAGAGTGGAGGGGGGGCCAGGGGAACGGGGAACGGAGAATGGAGGGAGGAGGGAGAACAATAAAGAGCAGAGATGGTGGTTTAAGAAACCTGGACCAGCGCAGGCGCCTTTGCAGATCAGGGCAGGAAGGGGCCTCGCCCGCCGCACCTTGAAGGCCGGGTCGCAGTCGGCCTAAGCGCGATAAGCCCCCACCAGACCTGCCAGCAATAGATGAGACGATGCATTATATTGTTGCTCTGCATTAGCGAGGGGGAGAAGGCAGCCGAAAGGCGACGGTGGTCCCAGACATTGTACAATGATCCCCAGACCGGTTTCAAGAAGGGCAACTAACTCGTTATCCGCTCCTCGTGGGTGTTCAATAAAGGTGGCATTTTGGTGTGGGAGAAGCGGCAAAACACCAAGATGACGACTTGCTTGTCTGTTGGTGGGGCCCCTTCTGATTTCAAATGAGACGCACCATCCCGTCACCGTCCTCAGGGTCGTCTGACTCAGCGTACGAGGACAGAGAGCCTCCACCTCAGCTTTCATGGTCGCCGTGGCCACACGGACCGGGGAAAACCTAAGCTTGTCCCGCAATGGTCTGCCATGAATCAGGAGAGCACATAGTATGGACTGCGTACGGTATGTATTGTCGACCTCTGGACCGTGGCATGAGTTCCTCGTGCTCTACCTGTCAACTCTAGGGCCATGATCCATCGCATGCGCCAGTCTTAGAGCGAGGACCGGAGGCGGGCTGGCCGATAAGATAGACTGGGATCGGTGCCGAAGGAGCCCCGCTCCCCGAACACTATACCCATCTTGTCGCGACTTGGTCCAGACAAATTCACTATGGAATCCCTTCCCTTTCTACAACGAGGGAGGTACTTGTGAAATCAGGTGTCAAATTCGCGTATGAAAAGGTGTACTCACATCACATGCATTTCAGTACAGCCAAGCAGAAAGTATGATCTACAAGGAGGCTTGATCAACTACATACCTCACTCAAAACCCAATGCGCATGCCTACTATACATATACAAGGGCCATTTACACCTTGAAATCAGTCATGCACATAGGAGCTATAGGTGTTGCTATAGGTGTGTACGTTATATGTGGGTTGTTGGCAGTAGGTAGATGTTGGCTTACCGTGCTTTCTACCTTTTTTTTTTTTTTTTCAGGATACCCTCCCACCTTCAGGTCGGTATAGACCACAAATTCTCTGTGAGGCGCCTCTTTATGGAATACCTTCCCATGCCTAGGATGAGTGGCAAGCTTGATCAGCTGAGTGCCTAGGTAAGTACCTAGCATACTGGCCTTAGTGATTGCGTCAACCATCCATGGGGGTTTCTGTGGAAGGACGAGGGCCGAGGATGGGATCTGTCCCACTCACACGGACACTTGACGATAGTCGGCTTTGGCGTGGGACCAGACGGTCTAGGTCTTGAACCGGCTCGCGTGGGTAACCTTTGGCATCCCTGCGAGCCCCAAAAGTAAAGGCGCGTCATCCCGGCTCACCGCGTCACAAAAAGGAGCACTTGAGACGCCAGGGAAGGAATAAGCCATATGAATCGTTAGCACGGTTCCCAACACGCACGCCACCCGCCATGAGGTTCTCGCCTTTCAGTCTGACGACCGGAACGGGCTGAGAGGCATCAGGTCAGCTGCGCTCAACCCGCCCTCTCCTGTGTCGGCTGCATATAGTCGACTACCTACATCCTTCACGTCCGCACTTACACCGCCGGGGCCAGATGTCTATGTCTCACTCTCGCTTCCGTCAGCCTACAGAATCCTAGCCGAGTCTCCCTTTCCTCCCGTTTCCTCACCACTGATGCCTCGTTCGAACCATGACATTTCCGTTTGTCCGTGTGTGCGAGCTGCTACAGAGCCTTGAAAACGACCAAAAGCGCAGGCGGTACCAAAAGGGGGGTCGAGCAATCGTGGAGGACTGGTTCGCGCGGTACCGCGAGGAGCTCGAACGTGCTGATAAGTGCGCCCTGCTTTCCACCCTGCTGCCGGAGAGGCGCACCGATCGGGTATTCGGTATCAAGGAGAAGACGCTTCAGCAGAAGATCGCGCGAGCATATTTCCTAGGCAACTCGAGGGTCAAGGAGTTGAGCCGGTGGAGCATCGCGGGTTCCAACCTGGACCTTGCCGAGTGTGCAGAGGCCATCATCGAACAAACCCCGAGCGTGCGAAAGCCTGGTGTTGCCGTGGAAGAGGTCGATGCTGTTCTTCATGCACTCGCATCCAGGAACTCGTTCAGCGCGCCGTCAGTGAGGTCCTCGGGAGTTCCGTCCGCCGACCCTCCGAGTTCGAAGTATGATGGGCCGCTCGAAGATCTGTATCGCCGCTTAACGCCAAGAGAAGCAAAATGGGCCACCAGGTTGATCCTCAAGAGCTTCTTGCCCGTTGTCGTCCCGGAAGAGTTGGTCTATGCACGCTGCCATCGCCTCTTGCCCACCATCATGAGGATACACGATGATTTCACGGTTGCAACACGTCTGCTGGAGCAAGGACGCAGCCGTGTTACGTACGGGGAGACGGAGCCGGAAGACCTTCCAAGGCTTCTCAAACCGCAGGTTGGCGTCAAAGTCGGCCGCCAGACGTGGCTCAAAGGCCGTAGAATCAAGCATTGTCTTGAGATGGGCCGGGGCTTCATGAGCGTCGAGCAAAAGCTGGATGGGGAGTATTGCCAAATCCATATTGACCTCTCTAAAGGCTCGAACTGTATACAAATATTTTCCAAGAGCGGCAAGGATTCCACTCAAGACAAACGACCGCTCCACAGCGCCATCAAAGCTTCCCTGGGGCTTGGAACGGCGTCGTGCAAGTTCAAGCATTGCTGTATCCTCGAGGGGGAGATGGTCGTCTACAGCGATAAGGAACAAAAGATTCTTCCGTTTGATAAAATTCGAAAACACGTTAGCCGGTCCGGGCGCTTCATCGGTACGGGAGGGGACAGCCAGGCACATGAATGGGAGCACTTGATGATCGTCTACTTCGATGTGCTGCGCGTGGACGAAGAGTCGCTCTTAAACGTCCGGCACTCCGCACGATTCTCTCGACTCTCCCATCTGGTGCAGTGCCAGACTGGGCGAGCCGCGCTTGTGCAACGGCAGATCATCAATTTCTCTTCGCGAGTCGCTGCCGAAGACCTGAAGCAAGCCTTTGCGGCCTGCATTACGAGGCGGGATGAAGGGCTTGTCCTCAAGCCTGACGAGCCGTATTTCAGCTTCGGGCGCAGCAAGAGGGAGTACGCATCCTGCTGCGTGAAGCTTAAAAAGGGTTTCATCAAGGGAATGGGTGATATAGGGGACCTGTGTGCGATCAGTGGCCGCTATTGCCCAACCAGGGCCAAAGTACTCAAAATACCAACACTCAAATACACCCATTTCTATCTCGGGTGTCTAACAAACAAAGAAGCTGTGGAACGGTGGGATACCAAGCCCGAATATACAATCACAAATGAGGTCGAAATCAACGCTACCATGATGGAAAACTTGCGGATGACCTGGAACATGGACACTGTACCTTTGGAGGATGACCACGCCCCGGTCCTCAATGTGCCGAGTGGTATTTCCCAGGGGAGGAAAATCACTTTCGCCTTTACTGACCCCGCAGTCTTCGAGGTAACTTGCTTCTCCTTCCATAAGGAACCCAACGCTGGGTTTTGGAGTCCTCGCTTCCCTTACGTTTCAAAGATCCACTCCGACAGGGCCTGGAAGGATTGCATGACTTTCCAAGAGCTTCAAGACCTTGCAGAGGAGGAACTGAAGTGTCTGGACATGGAGGACAGTCAAGAGTTGGCGCGCTGGATCGAAGCTTTGGAGGAAGCGGAGCCGAAGAAGCAGAAAGGGGCTTCGCACGAGAGCCAGCGGAGTGAGACCACCGCGAGCACGTCCACCTCTCAGCCGAGAACGTCGTCAAGCAGCAACGAAGGATCCCCAATTAGTCCACCTCCGGCCAAGGTCGTCGCTGGGGTCAAGCATGGGGTGCCGACGACTCCCACCTCATCCGCAAACCAACCTCCGAAAGGCGCCAGTCCAGCACAGGGTGGGGTGATTGAACAGTCATGTCACAAGAGACGGAGAGAATCGTCCTCGGGCTCACCGCGCAGGACGAAACTTAGGGAGAAGGAACCAGAAGCCATCGACTTGACGATTCCTACGCAGTCTAATAGCCAGCCTAGTCAACGTCAACCGCTAGAGGATATCACATCGGTGACATCCTCGAAAGGCAAGCTATCGACTCCAACCGTGCCGCCCCACCCTCCCAGTGCCTCGACGGATAAGGAGAACATACACGGCACGAAGGCGAGGAAAAGCCCGCCCATAACCAATCCACCTATAGCCACGACTCTTCCAGAACCAAGCCCTCTCCAGCCTCAGAGACCCTCGCCGCCGGCATGCCAGCATGCCGGAAGGCTGTGCGCATTAGCAGGGGCATCCGTGCTGCTCTCCCCTTGCATCGCAAACATGCCCTGGCTCACCGAGGACATGCTACCGGCCCACGGCGTGACCTCCGTCTTCACGGACATCCCGTCGTGGCTCGCGGCCCACACGGCCGCCCAGCCCGGCTCCAGCAGCAGCAGCAGGAGGAGGAGGCAACGGATGCTCGTGCTGATCGAACGGCACCGCACAGAGCCCACGTGCGCCTTCCTCCGGGAGCTCGAGTCCAGGCCGCTGCGCAGGCAGGACGGCCGGGCCCAGGTCGTTGCTGCGTATGACTGGAGGCTTTTGGAGGCGATTACGAAGGAGGAGGAGGAGGAGGGGGAGAGGAGGGGCCGGACGGGCGTCGATGCTGGCGGCGGCACGAGGCAGACGGCGAGGATGCGTGCGAGCTTGGAGGAGCTCTGGAGGAGGCATTATTTTGGGTGTGTTGATGGGAGTCAGGATTAAAGGCTGGAGCGGGAGTTATCATCTGGCCCAATTTTTTTTTGGAATCGGGAAGCATCAGCATGCTCAGTAGAGATGGGGGGCATTTGCATTGCATTGCATGGGACGGGCTCAGGTTACAGTTGGCGATGATTTACAAGCGTGACTGGATGTAGCATCTTGATGAGGAAAGCATAGGGAGCATAGGGAGCATACGGAGCATACGGAGGCACCTCATTCTCCCGCAATGCATTGATTTTGAAATCCGATACGTCTCACCGACAGGAAAAGACCAGAGGATGTAAAGAGACATTGTGAGCACGAAACACACCCACAACACCCAATACTTGATTAAATCGTATGCTTGATTTACATACCTCTGGGTGTCCAAATTGGGCGTGCGACAATCCGAGTTCTACCGCACAGCTCCATGGAACAACACGCTATAACTATCGAAATACAACCCGGCCTGGGAGATATTGTCTGCTGCCCAAGTAGGTGTCTACCGAGGCGTGTCGTCCCGCCACTCCAGTGAAATATTTCCGTCATTGATACTATCAGCCACTGAAGGCATCCTCGTAACGTAAGGTGGTTCCTTCCCAGTGGAGGGGAAAGAGACCACCGCTACTGGTTGCTCATTCTCGATGTTTTTGTTTATTCTTATTGATACCCCTGCTACCCTTCTTCAACCAACCATTACGTCTCTTTTTTCCAACCACAAGTTTACCACCTCTATCACCATCACCGAGACGAGGGGAATAAGTCGACCCGTATCGTCCATCATCTTATCTCTCATCATGTCGAATGGCGCTCAAGAGCCAGGGGACGTCGATTAGTGGGGGCCCCCTGACGGTAATCCCACCAGCGAACAGTTCGAGCATGAAGGCCAGTTCGAACAGGCTATGCAAATGCGCAACGCCAACACTGTCGTAGACCTCTTGCTGCTTGGGAGGGAGGATTTCGAGCTCCAGCTGGGGCAGGACGACAGGCATCCGCTTGCCCCTGAGCCGCCGCTCGACACGGAGGGCGGCCAGGCTCTGCAAGATCAGATCCAAAGGACCCCGGCAGAGCCCGTGACGCTTGATGGTCCGCAGACCGGCCAGGTTCCCCAGATACAGAATGAGGGCGTGCCGGTAGATCCCCCGATGGAGTTACCCAGGAATGACCGGGTCGCGCAAGTTCAAGAACATATAGAAAGCAGCAACAACCCTAACGATGAGTTTGCCCACGCCCAGAAGCAGGTCGAGAAACGACCGGGAATCAACTCAGGAGAGACATTTCCAATCCCCTCATTTGTGCCGCCCATCCTGGACTCAGAAACCGACACTCCCTACGTGATGGCCCTTGCCCACATAGGGGACCATGTAGCTATGGCTGATAGTAGGCCTGAGAACGTGCATCACGATATCGAAACCGTTGGCATCGAACAAGACTACACTCCGGGACGGATATACCCGATCCCTTCAACCTGGGGTCTCAATCAGGGTCCACATGTCGGACCGTACGAACCACACGAGAGGTGGTATATGGTGCTGAGAACGAGGCTCGACCTCAGCGAAGCCAGAAGTCTGCGCACCCATATCCGATAGGGCGGACCCACCGCCTTTTCTGGCGAGCGATGGTCGCTCGGCATAGAAAAGGCTCCACGGGAACAAAACGCCTCAATAGTCACTCGTGGCAATCGAGCCGGTATCGATGAGACATTGAAGCATTATTATAAGAGGACAGGATCGAAGGCGAAGAGGGCATCTGTAATGGTTGTAGAAGCGGACGGAGGCGAGGTACTTGTCGAGGGTCTAGTTCCTGAAAGAGACCGGATCAACCGACCAATGTTTGGCATTCGTCACATGGTACTGGTGAGAATCTTCCCTGGGTTCGAGGTGTAAGTTAAGCTTGTTCCCTTTTTCTCTTAGTTTTATGGTCTTACTGTTATGCTTGGTACCTTCCTCGAACATCTCTGGAATGCTACTCACAGTTCGGGGACAAGCAGTACGGGAGCAAAGGGAACGCCACCCTCTATTCAGCCTTGTCATCGCCTGTTCTGCCACTTGTGCGCCTTAAGCTGACCCGGCCATAGGGCAGCGATCGAGGCTCTAGGGTCTGATAAACTCATGAGAGTTTCCTTCCGAGTGGAATTTACCTTGCCAATGGAAGCCGAACGGGCGACAGAGTTGGCAGATAGGATGGAGTACAACGGCCATCGGCTGAGATGCACAGTGACGGAGCACTCCCGGGGGTTTGATCCGTCTGAGCAGCCAGGAGTTGGACACGGCCCATCCGCACAATTGTTGCTGTAGCTTGTTATCGCAGCATAGGGTGGAAACCTGCTGGGTATCTATAGATTTACATCATGGTTAGAGGAGAGACTTTTCTTTCGGGTCGTTGACAGTAATACAGATTCAGATGATGCTCAAGTCGCATGACCTGCTCTGACCGACATGTGCCGGACCGGACAAAAAGAATCGTGAAAAGGAAACCCTGCTCTCATCCCGTCCTCTGTTTTCTCCCCCGTCTCACCCACACCTCCTTCTCCTCGTCGTCGCCGTCACCACCACCACCACCACCACCACCGCTACCATCCAAAACAACGCCGCCCGCCGGCCTAAGCTCAACATCCCACACGCCGAGCCGGAAGCCCCCGCGGTCCCCCGCGCCGGTCGTCAGCTCGAACGCGAAGCTGTGGCCCCGGCACCGGATGCCGTGCCCCAGCGTCCGCCCGCTGCCCGCGTCCTCGATGTCGAAGGGGACCCCCCACGAGAGCGAGTACGCGCGGTGCGGGCACGCGTGGTCCACCGCGTGGAAGCGGCCCTTGTACCGGAAGACGAGGACCTGCTCCTTCATCAGCCACGAGTCCTCGCCCGCCGCAGCGTCCGGGCCGATCTGCTCGACCGAGCAGGAAGAAGCTGCTGCTGTCGCTGCTTGTGGCGGCGATGGCTGTCCCGCGCCCCCTAGAGCCGCGGCCGCGGGCTTTGGGTGGAAGATCTTGCAGCCTGGGACTTTCGCGACGGCGGTGGGATCTGCTGAGCGGCCTCCTCCTCCTCCTCCTGGTGTCCTGCACGGCTGGGGCCAGACGAGCTTGAAGTAAGGCTCGCTCGAGTTGGTTATGTTTGGGAAGGAGGAGGCCAGGCCGGCGAAGAACCAGTCGTCGCCTGGCCGGGGTGATTGAGGTGACGTGGCTGAGCCTGGAGGCGCTGCCATGGTGGTAGACCTCGGGGCGCGCTGTTGACGATGGGTTCAGATCACCGGTGCCACCTATTGTACGGTTCAGCACCCGCCAGAAGTCGTCGCGTATCTGGTAGGGGGGTTGCGGCAGGTGTCATAAGATCATGATGGTCTAGAGGTTGTATGTATGAACTCGATCTGAATGAGTGATATCAAAAACCAACACACGCCGAGGTATGTGAGACTCATGTACTTGGCCATGGCGAGGAGCCGGGCCGTGTAAGTCGGAAAACCGGGGGCAAAACGGCAATCTTCGCCGATTCTAACCCGAAGACTGCGGTGAAACGGAGGGAACCAAGGAGTTGTGCACCAGTTTACACCACCTATAGCCATTGCCAATTAGTATACATGCGCATACACACACATACACTTACCACATGCCTATATACCTATTAGTTTTGAGTTAGCAAATATGATACGAGTGATGGGGAATCCCTAGGTTAGGTGTTCATATACTAGGGGCGGCTGTATGTGCCTCTGGACCTTCCGTCAAATTGTCTTCGGATCTCCCTCTTCTAAATTAGTTGAGATGCACTAACAATTTCACGCACGCCACTGTTGTCTAGCCCCCACATAATGCTTCGAGCAGAGCTCCATGAAAGCTCCAGCTCCGGGACTGTGAATTGGGGGGGACACAGCAGCCGTCATCGCAGTTCAGGAGGGGACAGACACAATGAAACCCTAACAGTTTGGACGCGCATATGAGCATATAAACACCCTCCGTATTGTTACTCGTCTCTACGGCAACCCGATCCCCACCCCAAAATCGTCCTCCGACAACGAAACCGCGACAATGTGGAAAACCCGGCTGTCCCAGGCCCTCCAGCCCCTCCGGCAAAGCCCCCAACAGACTGCCCGGACACGCTTCTCGAGGCGCCTCAACAGCACAAAGCCGACCTCACCCTCTTCACCATCCCCGCCGCCGCCGCCGCCACCCCCGGCCACGGCCGCCGGGCCAACGATCAAGGAGCAGTCCCGCGCGGACCGGATCCTGTCGCGGCTCCCGCGCGGCATGCGGGGGTACGCGGGCCGGCTGCGCAGCGCGCCCGTGTCGCACGTGGTGGCATTCCTGGTGCTGCACGAGCTGACGGCCGTGGTGCCGCTGCTGGGGCTGTTCGGGCTGTTCCACTACGCGGGCGGCGCGCCGGTGGGGTACATGATGGAGAACTACGGGGCGTACGTCCGGGAGGGGGCGGCGAGGTTCGAGCGGTATTTCACGAGGAAGGGGTGGTTTGGGTTCGGGAAGGGGGAGGAGGATGGGGAAGAGGGCGGCGTTGAGGCTTCCAGGGGCATCAAGGACGGCGATGGTGACGACGCTGTCATGAGGCGGTGGGAGGACTCGGATGGGAAGTACAGGGTCGTGATCGAGGTCGCGCTGGCGTATGCCATCACCAAGGCACTCTTGCCCGCCCGGATCGTGGCCAGTCTGTGGGCGACGCCATGGTTTGCTGGTGTCATGGGCCGAATACGACGGGTCTTGCCCCTGGGCAAGGGACGGAAGTAGACCGCAATTCGAAGACACCGGGTCTGTCCTATTATTGGAAAGCAGACACACGTGGCAAGCTATTCCGAGACCACGCTTGGTCTATTCTCCTGTCTCCTACTGGTATGTCCTGATGTAAAAGGCACTGGCATAAAGTCTCGGGCGCTCTTGTGTCGCAGCTCTTGTATTTTCTGGTTTCCTTTCACCGCTCTATACGACAGATCCCGGGCCGATCAATCCCAATTTGAGGACATGGTCCAAGTGCGCGAGATTTCTACAGGGCTGGTCATGGCACGAAGAAGCTGCTTAAGGCTTCTCGTAGATCCAGTCGTGCTGGGCAGACTTGTAGCTGACGAGCTCGCCCTCCTTGAACCAGAGAGCAATCTCCTTCTTGGCGTTCTCGACGGAGTCGGAGCCGTGGCAGACGTTGCGGCCGACGTCGATGGAGAAGTCACCACGGATGGTGCCGGGGGCGGAGGCCAGAGGGTTGGTGGCACCGAGCAGGACACGGCCGGTCTTGACGGCGTCACGGCCCTCCCAGACCATGGCGGCGATGGGGCCAGACAGCATGTCTGTAGGGGAGGCCCAAAGTCAGCTTCGTCCACGATCGAGAGGCGGGCAGTCAATGGCCGGGAAATAGAGGGTGGGGGGGGGCAAAGAGCAACGTACAAGAGAGCAGACCGGGGAAGAAAGGCTTGTCCTTCAGGTCAGCGTCTGCAGGAGGCGGTCAGTAAATTGTCCGGCCGAGGGGCTGCAGGATGGCGGGGTAGCTCCGCCAGCAGCAATTCAGGGTCTCGATGAGAAGATGGGCGGTCACTAACAGTGAGCCTCGAGGTGCTCCTTGCTGGGAGTGACGAGCTTGATGGCGACGAGCTTGTAGCTGAGGGAGGGTAGAATGTCAGTCGAGTGTGTCCATGTTCAGCAATTGGGACTCAATGGACAGGAAAGAGGAAGCTTACCCGCGCTGCTCGAAGCGCTGGATGATGGGACCAACGAGGCCACGCTGCAACGGCGGTGTTAGTCGCGGCACAGAGGTGAGTGAGGCCCGAGGTGTGCAAATGCCCATACCTGGACGCCATCAGGCTTGATAGCAATGAAGCTGCAGGTCAGACAAGTTAGCAACCTGGCCAAGAAGCATCGAGGGCTGTGAGTGTCGAGCCTCAGGGGTCAACGCTGGCTGGATGTGCGATGCCAACGGCCCAAGGGTCCAGACGTTCTGGTGGTAAAGACTCACGTCTGTTCGGAGGCGGACATGGTGACTGGTTGTGTGGATGGCTCTTCTTTAGGAAAAGAAAGGACGTCTGTGTTGATAGAGGCGGGAGGAGAGTCGGCGGTAGAATAGGAGACGAGGGTTGAGGTCCGGGACGAGGAATAAAAGAGATTTCTTGAGAGGACAGCTACGAGGGCCGCTAAGACCACAGCCAGCAACGGCAGCAGCAGTGGGGTCCTCCCCCGAGTGGTGCTCGGGCCTGGGCCATCTGGGCCTGCGCCTGCTGCAGGCCCCCTCCACTGGCGCAGGCGCTGCTGGTGCTGCTCGTCCTGTTCGACTTGGCGGGGCATTTTTCATGCAAAACCGCGGGGTGCCAGCTCAACAGCTCCCCTGTCTGCCTGTCCGCTGGTGAACGACGCTTCGAGGCCGGGATCCCGCCGTCCCCAGACCTTATTGCTTATGTTAACGGGCGGTGGAATTTCAAATATAAAACTGTTGAGAGGACCAATAGACTAATTGGACGTATGTTAGGTCTTGGCACAGGCACTTGGTAAACCAAGCAAGCTGTGGCTCTCTATGGGTATAAGAAAAGATGAGAAGCAGGCCACTGGGAGAGGAGGTGGTGGTGGCGGGTAGGGCGAGGTCGAGGCCGTGAAGCTCCCAGCCAGAGAGAGAGAGGCAGACATCCTCTCACCGCCGCCAGCCCATAACCAATGACCACGACCAGTCCAGAACACTTGTCCAAAGCCCCCCCTTCGTAACAGGAAAAGCAACACCATATATCACTTGTAAAGGTTCTTCCCATTCGCATCTGAGAATACATAATACATCCATGCTTGGAACAACAACCTGTGCAGATTCATGCGTGTTACGAAAGCTGCTTGAGCTATAGAGCCGGCGTCGCTTGAAACATTGCCTCGGTGTGCTGGCATTCAGATTGAGGCTGGTTGGCTTGTTGATGCACCCAGAGAACAGGGGTCCGTCCGGCAAGAAGGCAGTGCCTGCCGGGGTTGCTTACACCCACTCCCACTTCGAGGTAGCTCGCTAGGGGCCAGCTCGACGTTTCGGTGCTGGGGACAGGACGACCATCCTCGAAACATCAACAGACTGGACACTTTAGACCACTTCGACCCAGCGACCAGGACTGGGACGTAGTAGCACCACGCAAAATTATCCGGCGGGAAGTCCACTGGACAATTGAACACAGCAATACCTCATGATACGCAACATCGCATAGACTGTCTCCCCCATCTCACCTGCTTTCCCTGGTGTCAACAACCACAGCCCACAGCCCAGAGGGCATCACCTGCCTGTCATGCACTCTCAATGGCTGTCCCAGAGATGGACAGCCTACTTTTGCTTCTTTTCTCTTTTTCTGGCCCTCATTACTCCTGCAGGTAAGGACCAGCCGTGATTTCCAGCGTGTTCAACCCCAAATTCTGGCCACACCCTAACCTGCCTCCCTATACACAGTCTCGGTGAAGGAGAACGACTTCAAGAAATGCCACCAGTCCGGCTTCTGCAAACGAAACAGGGCCTACGCAGATAACGCCCTCGCGTCGAGCTCCTGGGAAACTCCATACAAGATCCTGCCGGAGTCCACCTCCTTCAAGGACGGCCAACTCCAGGCTGTCATCCTCAAGACCATCAACGAGCAGGGCGAGACTGTTCGCCTCCCAATCACCATCTCCTTCCTCCAATCAGGCACCGCCCGGGTCACCGTCGACGAGGAGAAGCGCCAAAAGGGAGAGATCGAGCTCCGGCACAACAGCCCCATCCGCAAGGAACGCTACAACGAGGCCGAGAAGTGGGTCATTGTAGGCGGCACAGCCCTCGACAAGGATGCCAAGGTCGTCTTCGAAGACAAGTCCCAGACAACCGTACAGTACGGACCGGACTCCAAGTTTGAGGCTGTCATCAAGTTCGCCCCCTTCAGCATTGACTTCAAGCGAGACGGGAACTCGCAGATCAAGTTCAACGACCGCGGCCTGCTGAACGTGGAGCACTGGAGGCCAAAGATCGAAAAGGTCGAGCCCGAGAAGAAGGAGGGAGAGGCAGAGGCTGGCGCAGAGGCTGGCGCTGAGGTCGAGAAGAAGGCCGAGGAAGAGCCCAAGGGCGAAGACGAGAGCACCTGGTGGGACGAGTCCTTCGGCGGTAATACCGACTCCAAGCCTCGCGGGCCCGAGAGTGTTGCTCTCGACATCTCCTTTGTGGGTTACGACCATGTGTACGGTATTCCCGAGCACACTGGCCCTCTGTCCCTGAGGGAGACCCGTGGTGGCGAGGGCAACTTCGAGGAGCCGTACAGATTGTACAACGCGGATGTCTTCGAGTACATCCTGAACAGCCCCATGACTCTCTACGGAGCCATTCCGTTCATGCAGGCCCACAGGAAGGACTCGTCCGCTGGCGTGTTCTGGCTCAATGCCGCCGAGACATGGATCGATATCACCAAGGCCAAGGAGACCAAGAACCCACTGGCCATCGGCACGACTGCCAAGACCAACACGCACTCCCACTGGATTTCTGAGAGTGGTCTGCTTGACGTCTTTGTCTTCCTTGGACCCAGTCCCCAGGACCTCACCAGGGCCTTTGGCGAGCTTACTGGCACCACCGCCATGCCCCAGGAGTTTGCGCTCGGATACCACCAGTGCCGTTGGAACTACATCTCTGATGACGACGTCAAGGACGTCGATCGTAAGATGGACAAGTTTAAGATCCCCTACGATGTCATCTGGCTAGACATCGAGTACACAGACGGCAAGAAGTACTTCACCTGGGACGACCACATGTTCAAGGACCCCATCGGCATGGGCAAGCAGCTCGCTGCCAGTGGTCGCCAGCTGGTGACCATCATCGACCCTCACATCAAGAACGAGAACGACTACCCAGTCGTCGCTGAGCTGAAGTCCAAGGATCTGGCCGTCAAGAACAAGGAGGCAAATATCTACGAGGGTTGGTGCTGGCCTGGATCATCCCACTGGGTTGATTGTTTCAACCCGGAGGCCATCAAGTGGTGGAAGTCGCTGTTCCGTTACGATACCTTCAAGGGCACCATGGAGAACACGTGGATCTGGAACGACATGAACGAGCCCTCTGTCTTCAACGGTCCAGAGGTCACCATGCCCAAGGACAACATCCATCATGGCGGCTGGGAGCACCGCGATGTCCACAATTTGAACGGCATGACCTTCCACAACGCCACCTACGAGGCTCTCGTGTCGCGTAAGAAGGGCGAGACCCGCCGACCATTCGTGCTCACCCGTTCCTTCTACGCCGGATCTCAGCGCATCGGTGCCATGTGGACCGGAGACAACCAGGCTTCCTGGGACCACCTCGGCGCCTCGATCCCCATGATCTTGGCTCAGGGGATCTCCGGCTTCCCCTTCGCTGGTGCTGATGTCGGTGGCTTCTTCGGCAACCCGGAGCAGGACCTGCAAGTCCGTTGGTTCCAGGCCGGTGCTTTCTACCCGTTCTTCCGTGGCCACGCGCACATCGACGCGCGCCGTAGGGAGCCCTACCTGATTGGCGAACCATACACCAGCATGGTCACCTCGGCCCTGCGCCTGCGCTACAGCCTCCTGCCCTCGTGGTACACAGCCTTCTACCAGGCCCACAAGGACGGCTCTCCCATCGTCCGCCCCATGTTCTACACCAACCCGTCCGACGAGGGCAGCCTTGACATCGACGATCAGCTCTTCCTGGGAAGCACTGGCCTCCTTGTCAAGCCCATCGTTGACAAGGACCAGGAGTCCACGGACATCTACATTCCCGACGACAGCGTGTACTATGACTACTTCACCTACGACATTGTACCGACCCAAAAGGGCAAGAAGGTCACCGTCTCGGCGCCGCTGGACAAGATCCCCCTGCTCATGCAGGGCGGGCACATCTTCCCCCGCCGCGACAGGCCAAGGAGGTCGGCGGCGCTGATGAAGTGGGACGACTACACACTCGTCGTCACGCTGCCCAAGTCGGGCGGCCGCGCCGAGGGCGAGCTGTACGCCGACGACGGCGACTCGTTTGACTTCGAGAAGGACCAGTACATCCACCGCAGCTTCGTGCTGGACGGGAACGTCCTGTCGTCCCGCGATGCCGAGGGCAGGGACGCCAAGAAGATCAAGCAGGGCGCGTGGCTCAAGAACATGAGGAACGTCAGCGTCGACAAGGTCGTGGTCGTCGGCGCACCAGCCACCTGGGCTGACAGGAAGGAGGTCACCGTCACGGGCGCCGACGGCAAGACGTGGGCCGCGCTGGTGGACTACACCCCCGGGACAAAGACCAAGGCCTCGTTCGCGGTCGTCCGAAGGGTCGGGGCGCCCATCGGCGAGGACTGGAGCGTGTCGTTTGAGTAGAATCGCCGCTTTTGGTTTCTACCTGGTGGTGGCGAGCAAGCAAAGCAAAGCGAAGTAAAGCGAGCCTGGGCGTGAAACATGTTTCGGAGTTAGATGTACAACGGAGGAATGTCCTTTTTACACACAGACATATATACCTTCTTTGTACGATAGAGGTGGCGGCTTGGGAACCTACCTACCCGCCTAGCTAGCCGCCTACGGAGGCAAGCGAGGTCACAACGGAGAGATAGATGGTGCTACATTGGTTTTGAATTAAAAAAAACACAAAAATCCGCGCAAATAGGCTGGGCGTCTGAGACAATGTGCGAGCCTTATCGGGCGCGCTGCACCCAGCCGAGGCCGGGGGGTGAGCGTGTGTGCTTGTTGGGAGTGTGTGTGCCTTCTCCTCCCCGGCCCTGTGCGAGTTATTGGGGTGGCTGAACACGTAAAACAGACAGAATGCACACATGCCCTACGTTGTGGGGAGGGGGGGATGCTTACGTCCTGGAGATCGGGCGAGTGATCGAGATGAGTCGCGTATCTGGGCCCTTGGTTTGTGATGGAGGTGTGGAGATGGGGGGATGAGAGAAGCGAGCGACCAGTTGCTTGGTTGTTGCAGATCAATAATCAATCAGGCCCGCAAACACGGTGAGCAGCGTGGACCGGCGGTCCCAAGTCGTGTACTATTTAGACCAGATGTTGAACTGTGTGCATTCTCGGGCCATGAGAGGGCCACGCAAACACAAGCTCTCTCGTTCTTCGACGCCTCGCCTGCGCATGATACTGTATATACTCTGCGATGCGATGGATAGACTTCGAAACACGTCGCGGCCGCGTCGGGCCTCAGGTTCGACGGCATGCATCACGACGATGCGGGGGGGGGGGCTGCCTCCCTTCGCTTTGCCCAGCATGCTTCTTGGTCGACTGCGTGTGTTTTTTGAAGTTTAATAAATAAATGTCTTGTCATCGGCGCCGAAGTGAGAAGGAAAGGCTGGACGGCACACTCAAGGATCTGGACGCGTTCTGCTCTGGACGGGGTTTAGGCGTGTTTTGCGGCGCATAGATATGGGCGACATGTCTTGTCAAGACGTTGACAACTCCTCCCTTGGGCTGGACTTTGCAGTCTTCGTTTCCTCCTTTTTTCCTGGTGGATATATGTTCGGCTGCCCTCTGATTGTATGTAGCGGATGCGCGAACACGTGTCCATGGGCGGCGATACAGAGTGTGCGTGTCATGCCATGAATATATATCTGCGCGCTCTGATGGAGCATTTTAAAGTTACTGGATGGCCTTGCCTGATATTTGCGTACTGCTATGGGGTTTTTTTTTCTCCTGTGCGCGTGGGGTCGAGTCAAGGCTGGTGTTGCCATTCTCCCGTGTCTTCGACTTTCTCGCGCGGACTTTTTGCTGTGCCCTTTGTGCATATTTCCCATTGGTCACATTGGCTATGAAGTGAAATCGTTTTTTTAAGCAATGAGGTCTAGTACCTACGCGCCTGGGGAAATCAAACATCGTTTATGATAAGAACAGCACGGAAGGTCCGTGGCGAGATGCCACGGCCGCATGGTGGTGGTGGTGGTGGTGCCGGCGGTGGAGACCGGTAATAATCCGGGGAAGACGGTTCGAGAACGATCAAGGGCTCAAGCCTCAGGGCGGCGCGGGTTCGCGAGACGATGCCGTCAGCCTGGGGACCCCAGACAAAGGGTTATGGGGCCCTCGTGGGGATGTGTTCCTGGGATATCTTGTTGGTGGTTTGATCGGATGGGTCCCCAGGCGGTGAGGCTGTGGACGTTGCGGCTTTGTGGTCTGGACTTCCGCGTGTGATATAGTGGGGGTTGAGCAGCGAGCGGAATGAGAAGGGCTGCCGGTACTTGGAAATGGGCACCCTCTTTCCGCGGTGGGCTGAGGCTTTGCTCGTGCTTACGACTCCGAATCATTGTAATTTTTTTTTTTTGCCTTCCCACAACGAGTTATGTCTGTTATTTCCGCCACAGCGCCGAGGCGAGAATAGGAGCGGGCGATGCTCCGGACTTGCTGGCAGTCCCGAGAAGAAGAATATACAGCTCCCGTCCCGGATCGCCCTGATCGCCTAGCCTGACAGGCTAACATGGTAGCCGACATGGTCCCCAGTCCCGACCAGCCAGTTCGGTATTAGCGGCGCGAAGAAAACGGCGCAACCGCCGTTGGTCCTGCTAAAGCTGGGCTTGACGTCAGCCATGGGCCGCGAGTACGCAATACGATGCGGAACCCTGATGACGGCGATGCAGTTGGATGATGTGATGGTGTATGATGGCGGGTGAGTTAGAAGAGCTCGGGCACAACTCAACACCGCTGGTATCATGGCCGGGTGCTCACATAGACCAACCAGTCCGCAGACCCTGAATTAGAGAGGAGAGAGAGAGAGGGAGAGCTAGCGGCGCGTGGTGGTGGGCTCGTGTTCAGGAGTGACGGCTGCTCGTCCCTGCATCGTCCCTGCAAGCCACCCAACCTCGTCCTGCCGCCGTCAGGGAGATTCCCCTGTCCATCACCCTCATCTCGATGACGACCGAGACAGCTGTCTCTGGTTGTGGTGCGACCCTCCAGCCCTCCAAGCGAACACTTCTGTCGCCTCTGTTTGCTACTTCAGCCCTGGCAGGACGATTTCCAGGAAGGACCTTGATCAGGGCCCGGTGCGACCCCCACGGCCCAGGAAGTGCTTCCAGGACTGCCGCGCTGCCAGGGGACTTGGTGGTGCGCACTCCCGTTTCACAGCCATGCCAGCAGGAAGCCACTCAGGACAGTCGAAAGCCGGGTGGGAGAACGCCAAGCCGGGTCCTCGTACTGTATCATAGTAGTACATAGTACCTGCAGGAGGTCCTTTCCAGCTCGCGACGGCGGGTTGATCCAAACTGGATTTGTTGCGCGGGTGGGCTGCGGGATGCCCAGACAGCACTTCCGCCGAATTGAGGGCCCCACCGAGCAAGGCCGTCGACCAAGGACCGACCCTCCATCTCGATATCGGCGGCGGCCTAGCCCAGAGTTTTCTGACGCCGCCGACAGCCCAACCCGGGACTGCAGGGAAGAGCTCTCAACAGGAAAAGAAAAAAAGACGATGGAAAAGAGGGTCCAACTGCCAGAATAGACCATCTCATCAAAAGGGGCTGCGGTTCTACTCATACTCGATGCACTGACAAGACACGCCAGGCCAATCCAATCCAACAAGGGAAAGATGGCCTGGGCAAGGCACGCACGCGTGTTGATCTTGTTGCCGACAACCAACCCGCCCTGCCCATCAGGTTTTTGATATCAGGATAACAGGATAACAGGATAACAAGGTAGCACTAATGGAAACAATAAGGTATCCAACGGAGCTCCTGCTGCAAACAAACCCCAGCTCCACGTCACCTCACGCCTTGTCTTGTCTTGTCTTGTCTTGTCTCGTCCTCTCCTCGTCGCCTTCGCGTCCCTGCGATCCAGTGCCATTAAACTCTGAGCTTCAGATACTGTGTAGACCACAGTATCCAAGCAACCTTTCTTTTTTCCTCCCCCTCTCATTCCTCCGAGTCAGGTTCCCGATTCTCAAGCCTGCATTGCCCCGTCCTCTCCCTCCACATCTGCCTCCTCCAGTCTCTTCCACCCCCCCTCCCAAATCTGTACCCATCGCTATCTCTGCATCTGCCCACCGACCCACGCAATCCCCGTCTCCGTTTTCTCTTTCCCATCTTTCTAATAGTAGGTACATGATCGGCCCTGTTCCCGTTCCTCTGCTTTGACCCAACCTTACTGCCTTGCTGTTGCATCTTCAACTTATCCTTAGCTCATACCACCATCCATACTGTACACGCCAGGAGATTCACAACCACCATAGCGCATCTTGAAAACCCAATCTCATTATTGACATCTCCCACCTCCACCATCTCTTGCCCACGGTGGACTGGACTGGGCTGGACTGGACCGACTGGCCATCTCGTGCTCCCATCCCGACCGGCGCGAGCTGTGGAGCCCACATCTACGTCACGCCCTGGAGCTCGAGACCCTTATTACCCAATTACCCAATATCAGCCTCGCCTCTGTCACATACATCTTTGTCGACCTGAAGCGGCGTGGAGAACACTGCCCGCCTGTAGCCAAAGAGGGTCCTGGGGGCCCGTATCGGATTCAGTGGTTCTAGATCCCGCACCCGTCCACATTTCTCTTGCTCCGGCCCAAACCCAACAATGACGTCCCCTGTACACGTCGATAACAGCGAGAAGGCTGACCCAAACCACCTGGCTCCCGGTACGTACTTCTCATTTATGTGGGCTCCCTTTTTTCTAGAACCCATCCCTTCCTTGTCTGTCTCTCAACTCGCATATCAACCGCCAGAGGTCGTGTCACGTCGAACTCGCCTCTTTGGCTCCTTGGTCTCACTTTGCTGTCTTGGGCTACTATATCACCCCCGCCGAGGCTCATCGTCATGTCTCGCGACAACTCCGCTGACCCTTTCCAAACAGACGCCGCCACCCTCAGTCACTACTCAGATACGAGGGACAATGCCAGCCGACTTATGGACGACCTCGAGTTGCTGCGTGTCGAGCGTCAGGTCAGCAACGCCGAGAAGGAAAAGGAAAATGCCTCCAGGCGCCGCTCAAGGTCGCAGCAGCACCAGGACAGGCACAATCCCGAACGCGCGCCCGAGGACGCTTTCCACACCTTGACCGCGCCCACACAGCTACCCCAGATCTCAGCCGCGCGGGAGCCGACCGCCTTGGCCAAGCTCTTTAAGAAACTGAGAAAGTTTCCCAGAGTATTCCGGTACTTCCTCTATGTATGTTTTTCACGCCCCTGGTACTCTCCTCTCCTCTCTGCTTCTGGCCTGGTAAGTTGCCTGCCATGATGATATAATAGACTGACCCAGGGGTCCAAAGGCGATACCGGTGGCAGTCGTTCTCCTGACTCCCATCTTGCTCGACATTTATGCATTCCCGGGCAGCGATAACCCGGTCGGGGGCCCAGGCGGCCTGCGGCTCCTTTGGTTCGGGATATGGCTCGAGGTCGTCTGGTGCAGTTTCTGGGCGAGCCGCATTCTGGTTTCGATGCTGCCATTCTTGCACGGCCTTGCGGCAAAGATGGTTGGTTCCAGCAACCACAAGAAGTGGAAGGACATCGGCAGACAGATGGAAATGCCGAGCGCCGGTTTCCTATGGATGCTGGGCTTGATTGCCTCCTTCAAGCCAATCACCGACGACCATCGCAACTCAGGCGGCAACTGGTCTGACGACGGCGACCCACCATACATCACCTGGATCGACGTTGTCTGGAAGGTCATTATCGCGCTCTTTGTTCTCGCGGCGAGTAACTGGGTCGAGAAGATCTTGATCCAGTGGATTGCAACGTCATTTCACTCCAGGACCTATGCGTCTCGAATTGAGCAGAACAGACTTGAGGTCGACTTCCTGGTGCGACTTTATGAGTTCAGCAAGGAAAGGCTTGCGCACGACGACCCGGTGTGGATGGAGAACGGCGGTCCTTCCGGCGCCAAGACGCCCATGAAGATGGTCCAGGAGAATGCACGGCAGGCCTGGACCCAGATCGGCAAGGTTGCCGGCAAGATGGCCGGGGACTTCACAGGCCGGAAGGTCATGGCAGCCGGCCATCCCAGGAAGGTCGTCCTGGAGTTGCTCCGCACCGGGCACAGCAGCCACACGCTGGCACGTCTGATATACCGAACCTTTGTCCGCCCTGGCGAGGAGACGATCACACTCGACGACCTCAAGCAGGCGTTTTCCTCGGCAGAGGATGCCGAGACCTGCTTCGGAGTCTTCGACAAAGACATGAATGGCGACATCTCGATGGAAGAGCTCGAGCTCGTCTGCAACGAGATCCACCTTGAGAAAAAGGCCATCGCCGCCTCGCTGAAAGATCTGGACTCGGTCATCAAGAAACTTGACTCGGTTTTCCTGTTCATCATCTTCATCATCGCAGTCATCGTCTTCATATCCATCCTCTCGGGCTCGGCGGCTGCTGCCCTCGGCACAAGCGGCAGCACCATTCTCGGCCTCAGTTGGATGCTGCAGGCAACGGCCCAGGAATTCTTGCAGTCCATCATCTTCGTCTTTGTCAAGCACCCCTTCGACGTGGGTGACCGAGTCACCGTGTACGGCAACACGGGATCGCTCGGCACTGGTGACGATTACTACGTCCAGGAGATCAGTTTACTTTACACCGAGTTCAAGAAGATGGAAGGCCACATTGTCCAGGCGCCCAACTCTCTGCTCAACACACTCTTTATCCTCAACCAGCGCCGCTCTAGTGGATTGGCCGACCCGATCGAGCTCAAGCTGAAGTTTGGTACGTCGGTGGAACTCATCGAGGAGCTCAAGAGCCGCCTCCTCGACTTTGTTCTCGAACACAAGCGCGACTACCAACCTAAGATAATAAGCGAGGTCCGCACCATCGACGAGGTGTACTCGGTAACCCTGAACGTCATCTTCTTCCACAAGTCCAACTACCAGAACGAGCTGCTCCGACTTCAGCGCCACAACAAGTTCGCCGCGGAAATGATGCGCATAATGTCCGAGCTGGGAATAGAAGGACCGAGGAAGATGGCGCCAGGCGGGGCCGAAAACTTCCCCTTCTACCTCGCGC
>LJJS01001032.1:1623-33423 GCA_001447215.1 Diaporthe aspalathi
GACCAGAAGGCCGTGGTTGGGGAGGTGGCGCAAGAAAAGGAGCAGGATAATAGTAGCGCAGGGGGGGCTTATATAAAGGTTCAGTGCTGTAGTGCCTGCAACAAGCCTGGCTATAATATGCGTACGTGCTAGGAGGTTGCAGAAGGGTCTGATTTAGCTATTTCTAATGTAATTATAGTTGGTTCCTAGTATTATTGCGTTGCAATTGAGGATAGTTGTTATAGGGTGGTGGAGAGTATCCCGCTCGGTGATATGTCCCGCTCGCTGATAAATTACGTTACATCAATTTCTAGAAAGACTAAGCGAAATAAACAAGTTCTCAAATGGGCTCATTGGACTTCCAGAAGGTCAGTTAAACCGTAACGCTCAACGACGACTTAGAAATGCCAACACCTGGAGCATGTGCTAACCCCGGGAACACCATTATCTAGATTCTCAGGTGACCTGAACTCAGGAAACCTCAGCAGAACGCGCTGATCCTCGCAACGCGTGAATACATGCATGCCTGATCTTCAGCGTTATTCAAAGTCTGTGGTGTGAGTCTGAGTACGCGAAGTTGCAGGCTCAGTCATATTGATGGATCCAAGCGGGCGTCCCATGGGACACGCAAGAAGCGCAGCCGAGCTACCAGTTGTGCTTTGTACTTGAGTATGTCGGAGAATTGCAGCTCAATGACACGGATCTCAGCGTGTCGAGGTACGCAGAGATAACGGCTTCACAATACGCTGTGCAATATTTCATTGACATCAACGTGCCAGAACAGATTTCGAAATAATCTCCTCGGCTTTTTCTCTTTCTTTCGTAAGCCTGGCTCGTATTCGAGTGCTTGGCCGGATGCGGTGGGCTTTTCGGTGCTTTCTTTGAACCACAACGCGCGCCACCGTCCCCATAAAGACATTTTGATCTCCACAAAATCTTCTTGCGCAAATTTACCGGTTATATGTCTCTCTCCTTACCACAGTACACCAAATCCTTGCGGATCGCCATAAGTTCACACCTACAGAGGGGCCCTTATCACCCAGCGACTGTGCTGTGCAGCCACCATGCAGACTCAGTGGTGTCTCGTGGACCGATCTCGCCCCAAGCGCAGCGGCGAAGAGGGCCGCGGCGCAAATTTAAAGAGAAAGCGGAAATTTCAAAGCCAAGTGGATTCCTCGGAGGCATACGAAGGCGTTGTACAGATCCGCGGAGGGTTTGCGCGGCCCCGGCCACCGGAACTCGGGCCTCCCCCGTCCAGAGCCACAAACAGAGTCTCTCAAGCAGTTACAGAGATCCCTTCATCAGACGCGTCCGCTACGAATGGGCTTGGGACATTCAGTGTGAGCAGTGACAGCGAGAGTGAGAGCGAGGACGAGAGCTGGCGCCCAAAGAAGACGGTGGAGAACCCTCCAGCAAAGACGGCCGCTCCGGCTGGGACTGGGTCAGTCTTCGTGATTAGTGACAGCGAGAGCGAGAGCGAGGACCAGAGCTGGCGCCCAAAGAAGAAGGTGGTTACTGAGCCAAACACGGGTGTGGGTGTCCAAGTGCCGTCAAACGGCACACAGAAGAATCCAGCACCCCGGCATCCGCTACCGTCGTCACGTCCACCGGTAGTACGGGCTGTCAAGAAATCCACTGGGACAAGCCCGGCGCCAAAATTATCGGACGAGCCACAAATTCTCGAGCTGTACGACAGGCTCCAGTCAATGGTGGCAACGTGGGTGACGGAGTGCCTGTCCGCCACGTTCCCGGAGGAGTTCCAAACGGCGAATCCCCAAAGATACTGGGACCTCTGCGGCTGGTGCAGGCCTTTACGTCTTGGGGACCAGATGCTTCGAGATCGTGATTATGCCAAGTACGTGTATGAATCATGGGTCTGGAGGTTCCTCTATCAAGAGATCTTCCACCCGGGGTCGCTCGCCTGGGCGGGCAATGATGCTCCGAAGGCTTCAGGAGGTGCCGACGGCCAGGGCAGGGTGACCAATCGTTTATTTGGTAAGTAACTCCACAACTGCCGTATTGAGAGATTCGGAATGCGTCGGGGGCACTGAGCTGATCCTTTTCCGTCGCAGGAGCGCTTTTCCGCGGGAGGAGTGGAACGAGAACGACAATGCGGGGGGGCCAGTACCGGACTCGCATACAAAACCGGGCAATAGTCATGGGCCGGGTGCGGACTGGGGGGCTCGTCGATGTCAAGCGGCAAAGAATGGTCACAAAGCTTATAACCAGCGACATGCTCGTCGAATTCCTTCCGTACTTCTCGGACTTCTACCAGCCCATTTCTGAACCACAGAACATCGAGGTGCTGGTCAGAGACACGACAAGCTTGATCACGAAGGCCCGAGAGCTTGACGAGAAGATGCGGAGCTCCCAGCACTTGTACGACTTTATCATCGGGACCTCCAGCGACGTGGTCAGCCTTAAAGGAGCTCCCCAGCCGGCTGCTGAGCGCTACATGATGTCACGCAGCGGGCACCAAACCCCCGAGGTCTTTGGCGAGAATGTTGCGCTCGGACTGATTGTCGTTCCAGGCTTGCTCAAGTATGTCCCTGAGGAATCTATTTACGTAGCTGAGGATATAATAGTTAAGAGGGTGGTTCGGCGTGCCAAGGCTCTTCCAGCTTCGGACTTGGAGGACGCATTTGAGGACGCTTTTCTAGAATTTCACGTTTGAGAAGTCTAAGTACGCGCTGTGTGGTGGTTACTTTGGGAGATTTACCTGCCTAGAATAGCTTGTATCTTCTCGTGAAGCCCGCCTACCCCAGAGGTCGGATGGTGACTGCAGACCGTGCGAACTTGATGTCAATGCCAAGGCCTGATTGCCCTCTTGATCGAGGCACCGAATCAAGCGTGACGCTTCCTAAGGCAACATGCGGCTGTCAGTTCGACCTTACTGTCTGGTTTCTCCAACTCCATTATCCAGACGCACTCATAACAAGCATTTTGGTGATTGACTGTGCTGTTGTAGCCTCTTGATGGCATAGTGACTGAAACAAGCTCAGGCCCAGCGCGTCGCGACTGGAGCTCGACAAGCCGTGGCAAAGTAGCAGTCGTTCAAAGACTTGTAATCACGAAGTGCCTCGGGTAGCTCCAGCGCAAGGTGCTCCGGCCACCTACCTTGATCACTTCAGGGTGTCAAACCCCACCTCTCTGAGATTGACATTGGTGGACACACTCGCAGATTTCTTGCAGCTGATGGGCGATTTCTGGGCTCATTTGGTTGTCCCGCTGGTGTAAGCGGCTGGGAGAGCATTCGGCGATCGGGGTGGTGGTGTCGCGCAGCTCCAACAAGCGCAACTCCATGTCGTGACGGCGATAACGAATCATTGGGCCGACAATTTTATCTGTAGGTAAATTTAGAGGGGAAACTGATTGCTTAAGACTTTGCATTAGGGTCCCGGGGACAGTGTCGTTTCTTGCGGTCTTGGGGCATTTTGGGCTGAGCTTAGGTTTGGCGCAAGGCGGAGCAGCGAAACCTCCAAGCCAACTGAAGACTGACAGAGAATCCACCCGGACATTAGGCTTAGCTGCCATGGCAATGCTGTGAGATCTCGTTCGGTATGGTATGAATACAGTTGCCTTGTCCTCAACTCCGACGAAGCTCCGCTTGCTGGCCACGGCCTGTGGACGATGCTCGTGGGAGCAGTTACCAGCTCTGTCAACCCTAGCATGTCATAGCATCTGGGTCTCAGATCGTAGCCTTGTCTTCGCTTCAGTGCATGTTGTAACACTTTCAACATTAAACTTCCTGCCTAGTGAAGTAAATCACTGAAAAAAAGGAGCTTCAAACTGCAGTCCCCTCAAGACGCCGTCCTGCCCTCTCATCTTGCGAACTTTTGCCTGAGAGGCGACCGTTGTGGGTAGTAGACAGGAAAATATGCACTTAAGGATGTAAAGCTTCATTAGTAAGATATAGCTCGCCATTTGCTGGCGCCAGATGGGATATTAGGTCCTCTGATGCTCGTAGTACAGGTTACGAAGTGCGTGGGTAGTGGTATCAAAACACAGAGTCTGGATCCTCGCAAGGGGAATGCTCTGTCCGACATCGCCCACAGGAAGGGGCTGTAGAATTGCAAGAAAGTACTAGACAAGTTGCCACGATGGTGAAGAGAACACACCTCACGGGGCCAGCTGCAACAATTGCCTCTGGATGGCCTGCCTGGCCAAACCGTGTGAGCTCCTGTGGTTGACCACCCTGTCACTGCTTCGAGTGGGCGAAATTCGTCCGGTCTTCCTATTGGCTGCAGAGTACAATGGGAAATATTATTTTCTGAATAGGCGTCCTTCCCAAGCTCAGGTGCTGATCTGGGTCGCTGGCCGACCCCCCGAAAAAGTATTTAAACCCTTTCCTCTCCCATCTCAGAACCTCCCCTTCCAGCCTTCCAACATCCATCCACTTTACTTTCTTCTCTCTCACATCTCCCCCGACTTTCCTTAAAGCCTCTCCTTTGCAGCCTTCGACCTCATGAGTTGACTTCCCAACTTCTTCTTCCTTCCCTTCTTCAGCTACCCACCCCATCATCACCTCTCACGTTGCCGCCTGCGACGGTTGACGCCTGCAAACACTTGCCAACTTCCTCACCTTCTATCCAAACATCAATCACACCTCACCTGCGAACAGCATTCCCACCCACCCATCATGTCCAGTAATGCAGCTCGACGAGCTCGTGACAACCGTCGCAAGCGTCGAGAGGCATGGCGACTCCAGGCCATGGAGTCCGACATTCCTGATCAAGAGGTAAGCCCATCCTTCATCCATCCAGCACTGGTACGCACTCTCTTCTTCTTCTCCGACCCTGCCAAAGCACCACGCGAGCGAGAGTGAAAATTTGGTGCCCCAGCCGCGTTTACTTGTGCGCATGACTACCTTTTCGGACACGGTTCAGACTTCATTGCTGGCTGTGGACGATATGCGCACAAAGGGCAAGCACTACCCCCTCCCCATTGACGGGTGGCATTGCACATTGCCACTTATGGATGGTGGCGTTTCTCGCTTGCAGGTCGTTCGGTTGGACTGGGGAGTCGCACGTCGTCTTGGCGCAAACACGTGCGGGAGGCCGAGATGAAATATCACCCTTGAGAACCCGTTACACTGGCGGTGCATACGGTAGCACTTGGATCCAGAGCCGAATGCGGGGCGGAGGAGAAGACTTGACTCTATCCATCATTTTGCATTGCTACTGGTGTAGGCTTACTTAGTGACTCGTTCGCTAACTGGATGGTTTTCTTCAATTTTTAGCACGATAAGCTGAAGAAGATGGAGGCCCGGGTCGTTCAACTCGAGGAAATCCTGTCCCGTATCCTCTCCATGGCGCTTAATGACAACATTGATGCTGCTGAGGTGAGTCATGCCTGCAGCGGACATGATCAGGACCACCCTCTGTTTTGATTGACACACTTTTGGGTAGCTGCGCCAGATGCTTGCAAAGCTTTCCGCTTGACGAACTCACTTAATGTTTTCTGAGAGCTTTGGGTGTTTATGGCGTTTCTTGGCTCTCTGGACAAGGTGATGGTCCTGAACTACTGACATACGAGAAGCACATTGTCGGGCTGTAGTCACCAATCCGTAATTGCAAATAGCCCTCGTCACTGAGTGAGATGTCTTATTTGACTTGGCATCATTTTCACAATCAAAGTCGGCCGGCCACGCGGCCTTTCACTAAATGAGATACATGGCAGTCTTCACATTGCATTGAAAGTGTGTTTGATGGCGGGGCTCTTTTCCAGCTGTTTGAATACAATGTAGGCCCAAGAGATATCTCACAAATCCTTTGCAGCCGTTGCGCGATCAAATCTCAAAATACTCTGACACAGCACCTCCGTGCCCAAAGCACAGTCCCCCGGGCTTGTCCACTCCTCAGGGTGGTGGCTCACCCCGTTCCGGCTGGGGACAAAGATCATCGAGGTCGGGCAGCGCCTGCTGGCGTAGACGCTGTCGTGCCCGGCCCCGCTCGTCATGTCCCTGAACAGGCCCTCGCCGCCCAGCACGGACCTCGCCGCCGCCCTCACCGCGGAGATGCAGTCCTGGTGGAAGAGCACCGCCGGGCTCTCAAAGTCCGTCCTCCAGGCGACGGACAGCGGCAGGCCCTCCCCCCGGCTCCGCCGGGAGAGGACCTCGAAGTCGCGCTTCAGCTCGGCCTCGACGGCCTCGACGGCCGAGTCTGCCGCGGCGCGCACGTCGAGGCTGAAGCGGACGTGGCCGGGGACGGTGTTGACGCTGCCCGGGGAGAGGGTGAGGATGCCCGTCGAGGCGAGGGCCGAGTGCTTGGACGCGACGCGGTTGGAGTGGGTGATCAGCTCGGAGGCGAGGAGCAGCGCGTCGGCGCGGGCGGAGAAGGGGGTAGTGCCTGTGTGTGAAGCTGCGCCGACAGGGTCAGCCAATCGTGATCCGGACATTGATCCTGTCTCGGGGCAAAACATCAGCTCACCTCGGCCCTCGACGTCGACGGTAAACCACTTGTACGCCTGCACGCCCTGGACCACGCCGATCTTCTGCTGCCGGGCTTCGAGGATCGGCCCCTGCTCGATGTGCAGCTCGAAGTGTGCGGCCATGGGCGTGGAGCGGTAGCTGGCCGGTACGTCTCCCAGATACCCGATCCGCTCCAGCTCTGACCGCATCGTCGCCGTCCCTCCGCCGACTTCTTGGAGGTTGTGTGCTTTGAGGTTGTGTGCTTTCTCGAGTGGGATGGCTTCGGCCCAAACGCCGGATGAGCTCATGGACATCGGAAACCTGGCGCCTTCCTCGCTGTAGTCGACGCCTTAATGTTAGGAAATTGGGACCATCATGCTCGGTTTACGAGAGAAGGAGCGTACTTGGTCCAGTTGACGACGCCGATGGGGTGCTCAGTTTCCACTTGGTGATCGCGGAGCAGATTCAGCATCTATAGGCACCATGGTCAGCTCCTTTCCGTCTTCAAACCTACTTCCATCACTGGTTGGAGACTCGGTGGGAGCACAACTGCTTCCATAGACCAGGCTCTTTGAGCCTTGGGGTACGTACCTCAATACCTGCATGTATGCCCAAGATGCCGTCGTACCGCCCAGCAGCAGGCTGGGTATCGAGGTGCGAGCCAGCAAAGATTGGGGCAACATCACCTCTGCGCCCAGGCCTGACAGCAAATGTGTTGCCCATGGCGTCAACAGTGACGGAGCAGCCGAGAGATTTCGCCGTGTCCACGAACCAGTCTCGGGCTTGCTTGTCCGTGTCTGACAGCGCGAGGCGGGACATGCCGGTCTCGGTTGGCTCACTGAATTTGCAGATGTGTGTCAGCCCAGTGCCCTTTCGAATGTCAACAGCATGCTTGGGAGGTCGAAAGTTTCCTCAGGCTTCACCCTGTCTGCCGGTTTGAATTTGCATTGGCAGCAATGCTTCTTACCTCCCCCATCTGAGGCCGGTGCCGAATTTGCAAGTATGGTGAAGCGTTTCCATCAACCTCCGCCCGTCGACCTTGACAGCCGCCAGGTCAGACTCTGTCATGTCGGCCGTCTTGATCCATCTCGAATGCGAGGCGCTGAAGTGCCGCCTCGACGGGTCGTGCCACCTTGTCACCACCGCTCTCTTGTACACGGCTCGGACAGCCGGGCCACGACAGCACAGGTCCTTGAGCACTGCCGACGAATTTCGGACGAGCATGGTCGTACGGTTTGGATAGAAGAGGAACCGAATTCCCAATCTCCCAGCTCTTCTCGACCGCCACCTATTACTTATTGACACGGCTGGAGACGCCCGTCAATGGCGGGCGGGGTTGCCAGGCGGAGATAGGCAAGCCGATATAGGCGCCGGACGTAGGGCTAGCTGCCGTGCAGGCCCGAGTCCAGAGCGCCGAGCTCCGATGCCCGTACTCCGTCTGAAGCGCGCATATGTTTCGTCTTTGGCACATGATTTGCAACTATCTATCGCAAGTGTTATAGGGTCTCCGGTTCCCGAATGCAACTGCATCCGGCGAAGCAAACCACTTCACCTGGATTGATTTAGTTATTTGCTGGCTAAACTCCATCCGTTACCACATCACTTCAAAAGCTTTGCCACGGGTAGTTGAGCCCCTGGAGCCCGGACCCGCTTTATATTGACGACCTGATTGTAAGATGGCGTGGTCTGAGACCGAGGCTTGCTGGTGTGGTTGCTACGAGACCAGAACAGGCCCGAAAGACCTTCTGGTGGGGGCATTCAAGACCGGCATTCAGAGGCATATGAGCAGGGTGGTCTCTTCCCTCGATCAATTACTTAGGTAGAAATATGAACACGCAAGAAGAAACTCAGATCACTCGCAAAGCTCCAAGCATGACAGTACTACAGTTCTTACAGTGTTGGTTGTGGCCTGGCCTAGCTGACATCAAAGTGAGAACCTGATGCCTTGCCCCCCCCCCCCCGCCTAGCAGCTAGCACTTTGGGTGGCATGCTTGTCCAAACCTTTGGCATCCAGGCGTAAGCTACTTTTTGGGTTATTTCCGTGTTCAGAATTTCAAATGCTCTTAGTACTGTCTTTTTATGGCCAAGACGGCTCGGGAGCGGCCGCGTCACTGAGCGGAAGTGGCTGTCGTCGGTATGACTTCAGGCCTACACTACGTCACGGCCACGGCCCCTTTGAACTGGATGCGCAGATGTAAGCACCACAAGCGCCACAACTAGAACGATGAATCATTAACATGACTACGTGTGAGCAAGCAATGAACATTTAAATGAGTAGCTGAATATAGGAGATGGGTGACACTTTATTGTTGCAATAATGGCCATTCCCACACTGCTTGCACGCTCACATCTCCGGCCAAATTTCAGTCAAACCAGTATTCTGAAAGTCAGACATACCCATCGTACAGCCAGATACCTGCACAACACAATCACAATGTCTGCACAGGCGCCAAGCCAACACGGAGCCCACTCCGGAAAGGTCAACTTCCCGACCCACGCATCTCTGCCCGGGGAGCACTTCGAAGTCCGTCAGACGCACCCGACCGGCGACTACAAGCCGGATCCCTCCAAGTCTCTTCCGCTGTCAACTGCACGACAGTCGCTCGTGGATGATATCATCGCGCTGTATGAGATGAAGCCTACTGTGGATCGCGTGAAGCGTTACACCCCAGACTGCGTCTACAATGACCAGTTTGTCTATGCCAATGACCGGTACAAGATGGCTGGTCAGTGGTTCGCACTACCAAAGCTCTTTGCCGGGGCAAAGAGCCACGGATATGAGGTTGTCACCAATGATAGAGACCTTATCCAATTCAAACACGAGGAGGTAGGTCTTGGCCCATTTATACCCAGCCCTCCGGGCCTCCGGGGCTGCTGCATAAGACCAACAGGGATTAGGAATATTGACACATTTTAGGAATGGACATTCAAGGTGATACCCAAGACGGCTGTGGTGAACGCCATCGTATCCCTGTCGCTGGACCCGGCGACGATCGACAGCGACTTCATCCAGGTCAAATATCACAAAGATCAGGCAAATGAGAAAGACTACTCGAATGAGGGCATTGGCGCTGTCCTCAAAAAATTTCAGGCAGATATGGTCGCGCCCCACATGGACAGCCCGGAGGTGAAGCAGTTCGAAGCGGACAAGGATGCTGGCAAGGAGAAGAGGAAGACGTATGGGACGGGCACAAAGGAGGGCGACGCTCCTGTAAAGGATTTCTGAACAGGCAGAACATGTGGCAATACCTAGCAATACTCACGCGGTGCAAGCCTGGTTGACCACAAACTGTTCTGAGATTCGTCACAAGCCGGATTGTACCGGCGCCTGCTTGAGCGCTTTAGTATCATTACGCTAGCCCATACAAACCCACAGGTTCCCTTAGTCGCCGTGGCGACACGGCTATATAGGCTACACCGTCTTCTCTAGAAGCGGTTGTAGAGAATCCTGCTTGCAGTTTATCTATTCTATCGTGAAGCGGCGTAGGGCATAGCGGCGTAGGGCAACGTCCCCAGTCCCCGTGACCGACACGCGCCCTACCGAACTGCATACACACGAGATCGGATGTCGCTCTTCTTTTGGGACATCAGACATTTTTAGCCTCTGACAACGTGATTTCAAACTAGTTGGTAAGACGGACACGACATCAAAATAGCATGCAAGCATTAACTTCAGCTATACTCAATATGAAGGCCTAAGTATATTGAATATTCGATGATAATCATGCTGGAACTAATGGGCTTTGAGTTTACCAGATCTTCACTGAGAAAATGGTCACAGTCTTGTTACAAAGCTAGTTGTGTTAGTAAGGCACTCGTACGAATCGGTAGCAAAGGGTTAAATCTTTGTTGTTGTTGGGTTAATGCTAGGTCTGTCTATCGTGCGTTGCGGCGTTCGTCTTATGCTAGGCACATGTGCAGGCGTGGGTGGCACCTGCCGCGACAAGTTGAGACCAATTTGAAGCAGCGGCAAAACTAAATCCCCGCAAACAGTCACACGGCAAAAATCAAGCTGGATCATAATATATGACTTTAATCCCAGCCATGCCCACAATCTCCCAGGACCAAGAACAATAGGACTTGCTTCTTGTTGAACACGGAAGTGAAAATGAGGCTCATATATTTCGTTGCGCTTATTTTCTCCTCAGGAGCCACCATCGCCAATGAGCCGAGCACCTATCTGTGGAGGCACCAGTGTCCACAACTGGAGCCACTTGTCCCGAAATCCAGCCAAAAGCTTTCAGGCCTCGATGAGTATCTCGGATCCAGAAAGTTCTTCGACACGTCCATGGAGCGCTTGTCCGGAGCTGTCAAGATCGATACCACCAGCGAGACGTCATACCAACATCTACCTGGCGACGACCCCTTGTGGGCACACATGTCCAAGTTCAGCGAATACCTCCGGACGACATTCCCTCTGATCCATCACCACCTGAACCTTGAGCGAGTCAATAAGCATGGTCTCGTCTATACATGGAAGGGCACAGATCCGTCTTTGAAGCCATATATCTTCCTTGCCCACCAAGACGTCGTTCCAGTACCAGAAGAAACAGCATCCGAATGGAAACACCCTCCTTTCAGTGGATTCTTCGACGGGAAGTACGTCTGGGGAAGGGGTGCGATCGACTGCAAGACTACGCTCATCGGCAGTATGTCGGCTGTCGAAGGATTGATCAAATTCGGCTACAGCCCCAAGAGAACGCTGATTCTGTCGTTCGGCTTCGATGAAGAGATTTCTGGCTTTGGAGGAGCAAAGAAAATTTCAGCAAGGCTCGAAGAGCATTACGGAAAGAACAGCATAGCCCTCATCATTGATGAAGGTCCTGGCATAGTACACTACAAACAGCTTGGCGGGATCTATGCTGTTCCAGGATTGGCTGAGAAGGGCCTCCTCAACGCAAACGTTTCCGTGCACATGGGGTCCGGCCACAGCGCGCTATTGGGCGATGATGGCAGCAACTCCATCAGCATCATGGCCGGTCTGATTCAGCAGATGCACGAACATCCACTCAGCAAAATTGGCCAAGTCCAACTACCCGATCCAATCCTGCAAGCGATGTTCTGCTTGGGGCAGCACGCCGGCTTGGAACAAATGTGGATGAAATATATCAAGCGCATCGACCAGAACGAGACCTTTGTTAATGAAATCCTGCCCTTTGCCGTCGCGGCGATGCCGGCGTTGAAAGTGTACCTTCACAACATCGAAACTTTGGCCATGGTCAACGGTGGTACCAAGACAAACATGATCCCTGAGAGGGCAACATTGACAATCAACCATCGCCTCCAGTTTGGCACCTCAGTCGAACAAGCCAAGCAACACCTGGAGCGGATCGTCAAGGATTACATCGAAGACAGAAAGAAAGCAGGAGACCACCCCAACATCGAGTTTCGCGGCTGGTCTGACGAGGAGGTCAGGAACTCCATCAAACTGACTGCCTTCCCAGGGGCCTTGGAGCCAGCCCCGGTGACATCCTTCTCGGTCGATGGCACGACCCCATACAGTATCCTACATGGCACTATCCGGGCCGTCTACGGAGGCAGCAACTTGACGCTTGTGGCACCGATTACGATGCCTGCGAACACCGATTCCCGGCACTACTGGGATCTCACGCAGGACATCTTCCGCTTCAGCCCCGGGCATGACATGACGGATCCCACGGACAACCAGTTAGCCAGCAACGCGCACGGTGTCAACGAGCGTGCGAACATGGTCGGACATGTCAACAGTGTGAAGTAGTACTCGTCGTTCATTCGGAATATGGATCAGGCCGACCTGCCTTGAGATGGTGCTCGGAGAAGATGAGCACCTGGATATTTCAAAAAGCCCGGGCCAGCAGGATGAGCCTTTTTCAGCATCAAGTTACCTAGCATAGCCACATTGAAGTAATCATGGACCTAAGAATTAAGAACGCCTGTGTTACCCCAATCTAGAATGCAATCTTTGACGTTGGGGTTTCAAACTCTGACATGCCCAAATGCACAATCAGCCCAAGAGATTGACGCCGTTCTCAACCACCACAAGGATCGAACAGTGATGCTAGTCTTGAGTGTATAGAAAAGAAAGTCACTGCACGGCATGATGATTACTCTAGGGTGGAGGAACCAATACGTTCATCTGAGCAACCGGCCGCTGTCCTCCTCGCACTCAGTGCTGCCCAAGTCCCCGGAGACCGAGTTTGTGGACTGTTGGAAACGGGTTCAAAAAGTTGCACTGGATGGAGCCTGGGTGTCAGGATACCTGCACGCTCCGCATTCTGAGGACAACGACGAGAGATAGTGAGGGGAAAGTGAAGAGCTATCACCAGCACGAGTCTGGGGATCGATGGTAACAAAAGAAGCTTATAGTAGGTGTGTAAGTCAAAAGAACAAAATCAGACTTGTTTCATGGTACACAGGTCCGAATACTTGTTTCTAGATAGAGCCAATGTTGATTTCCAAACAACAACATTCAAGTTTCTCACGTCCATTAAGCATGGTGGTGTATTATTTGACTTGTGGCTGAAATGTTGATGTACAAATAGGACGAAGAGCACGAGTCATTCTTCCGCTGCATTCGATATCAAGATGTAACACCCACATCTTCACGCGCCTTCGCTTCCACCAGTCTCTTCTGGCTGTCAGCGCTGCCATTGTACGCTTCAGCGAGGTACAAGGGCTGTTGAGCATGTCCTTCCGAAGTGTGTTCGCTGTAGACCGAAACCTCGTTCCGGACACCAATGCTGCCCAGCTCGTTCGACTCCGTTGGCTCTGACCAGTTCGACTTCTTCGAGACCCGGCTCGAAGTGCCCCGACCGGACGACTTGGCGTCCTTGCTGCTGCCCCCATAGAGGGTGCTGGAGATGGACGCCCACCCTCTCGAGACGAACCTCGTAAGCGGGCGCAGGGCAAGCACGGAGCTGGCGAAGATTGACAGCCCGTGCTCCGTGATGGCCCATATCATGGCGAGGTACCACGTGGAGACTGAACTGTTGTCCCGAGGGTGGAATGTCTCGTAGTGAACCTGAAGCTTCATGACGGCGGCGATAGCGGCTCTGTAGAAATAACGATTATGAGTAACAGGAAATCAACCCAAGACCTTTTGGCTTCCGCAAGAGAGTGACATGGTAACAAAGAAAAGAATAACAACTCACAGCAGGCCAACACCGAACAGACACACCACGCTCAACTTCAGAGCCCTCGATATTTGCACATTCCACAGGATGTAAATAGGCAGCAAAACGTGGAAGACATCATAGATGACATAGGATGACTCCTGAGAGTAGAACATATTCTCGCACACCGTGTCATCGATGACATACGGGGACTCTCTCATACAACCGAGCGAGAGCACGAGCGTGGTGACGACGTTCCACATGACACACGTGACGATGTCCAGGATTATAATTGTTCTGACGGTCGGGCGGCTGTCAAGGCGGTACAGCACCAGTGCGACGCTTATCTTGACTGTACCTGAAATCACAAAGCAAACAATGTACTTTGCGAAGTCATACTGCCAGTGATTTCAGTCACCTGTCCGGGGTTGGGAAACTTTCAATCAGCAGTGACTCACCCTGCTGGCTGCGGGATCGTTATACCACGGCTCGTCTTCCGACGAATTCATGGCTGCACGCACAGCCAATATGCACAGCGCCACGAACACCATCATGCCCGCCTAGATACCCGTTTCTGATTAGACACGGTGACCGAGGAGCAGACGTAGGCTCCAAGGATGACAGTAACAGCACGTGGACTCACGTATGAGAAGACAAGAGCGGCATCGTCCCATCCGAATGCTCCCTTCGAGAGCTTAGTCCGTACAAGCACGCGGAGCCCGACGGTGATTGTGCAGAGTACAGTGAAGAAGATTAAGAGCCCCATCAACTGGTCGTACAAGTAGAACCCCATGGCGGACTGCACGCCTAATAGCGTCGGGTTCTCGTGGGTTGTGCTGGAGAACAAAAAGATGCTGCTACACGAGGAACTGGTGGGCTCCAAGCTGCATATGTGGGCAAATTAGATACATAGACATGGGGCTGACAGGAATCATTGGGAAGTTTACAAAGCGATTCGGGAACCCGAACATGGGAGACCCGGGAGGCATTTACTATATATCACCCGATCTGCCAATAATGACTGTACTCAGATCACTTCTCTCACACACACCTCAGAGCTGCTCTGTCAGGGCCAAGGGGGTGGGATCAAAACCTCGCACAGAGGCAGAGGATTTCTGGGCGGAACGGCGCGGACCACCTTTTGAAAGGAGGACGACAGGAGCTATCTGATTCACCTCGGACTCTGGTCGTTACAAAGGTTTCCATTAATACTAAGGTGGGTCAGTGAAAGATCAAGAATGCCTCTCAGTGGTTTATTTTGGCTTGTCGGGGTGGTGTGGTATTGTCAGCTTACTGCGTCCTTGACGTTGCTCACCAAGGGGGGGACCTCCGGTCCTTGGTATCCCACGGCATACAAGCGTGCTTTTTGCAGTTGTACGGAAATCCTGCTTGGCAAATCACATGCGGACGATCTCGAAGGTGTGCGCAAGCAGGTGCGGAGAAAAGGAACGTGGTAGGATGGGAAATCTGACAACCCAAGACCACCATTGGGTGGGTCCGTTTTAGCCCGCCTCATCTAACTACCGGGCGTATCCAGTGACCTCGCGGATCTGCTGGAGCGTGTGCACATGTGTGCTGCGCACGCAGGGGATGAAGGGGTGGCACAGCTGGAAGGTATGGGAGTATTTGTTGCGGGAATATCCGGCAAAATGGCGAGGTTGATTGCTCACACTCTGGAACATCGGCCCTTCATCTGCTCTGAAGAGGTGACAGTGCACATGTCGAATGTGATTGGGGACAGCTAGCTTGCCACCGAGTGTCCATCCACCTCTGGTTCCGCGAGTCAACTAAACAGGTGTGAAAGTAACATGCAGTGGCGGCAGGCTTATAACCAGGGTGTCCAGAGCATCATTCTCAAAAGCAGCCCCAGTCTCTCCTGGGGCAAATGAGATGTGGAAGTCCCGCACAAGGGTCGAAAGTACAATACGTAAGCTCACGTACGCAAGATTCTTGCCTGGACACGAATACGCCCCTGGGAACTAAGTTAGCCTCCTGCGCAGAAGATTTAAATGACTCATCTGTCGTGTCATACCGGCCAGGAAAGGGAAGTAGGGTGCTTTGTCGGTCTGCATCTCTGATCGTCTCTCGCCCCACCGCTCAGGTATGAACTTGTCGGCCTGCGGCCAATAGCGCGGGTCCCTCTGTATGTTGTACACAGGCACTAGGACAATGGTGTTCCCAGGGATGTGGACTCCGTCGACGGACAGGCCCGCCGCCGGGGTCTCACGAGACCCGGCGTCTAGAACTGCTGGCCTCAGGCGGAGCGTCTCGGCGATGATGTCGTCCAGGAATGTGACGAGTTGAACTTTCTCGTAATCCCACCGTCCCCCGGCCATGACTCGCTGAAGTTGTTCACGAAGCTTGTTCTGTGTTCCCACATGCTTGCAGAGGAAAAACAGAGCATTGGCCAGAGTGCTGGACGCTGTATCACTGCGCAGGGGCTCTAGTTAGCATGGTGGCTTCACCGATGGCCTCAGGTAGTGGCAAACTTCATACCTTCCAGCCAACAGGACCAGCCTTGAGTCATACTCGAGGGCTTCGGTCGTTGGGGCTGCAGAAGCGTCCTTGTCATGTACGGCCTTCAGCAGCCAGGACACGATGTCGCTCGGATATTCCCCACTGTTCCACGACTTTCGACGGGCTCGCAGATCAGTAATATGCCAGGGCGCAGAGGTTACCAGGGTCAAGGAAACGGTGGGTTACCTTCTGTTTAGTGTGAACCTCATTCTCGCAGAAGATGAAGATCTCGGTGTAGATACTTGAAGCACTGGGGATGCAGGTCAGGATGTTCATCAGCCAGGGCAGGTGGCCCAGGACGGCGAAGGCCTTGATATGCTCGTGGATTGGTCTGAGGGCTGAATGCTCGGTACCAGTGGCCAGGTTTCCGAAGTCCTTTCCGAATGCAACTTCGCCAATGACATCAAAACTGTAGAACATTGCCCATTTGGTGATGTTGATTGGTTGGGCCACGCGGTCTTGCATTTGTTTCCTCATGAGATCAGATTTGTCTTTGATGCGTTGTTGATAACTTGCAAGGGCTATGTCTTTCGTAAGCTGAGCGTCCCATGGCTGGCACTCGAAATAGTCTACCTTTGATAGAAAATCCACGATCCCAAGCTCTTCGTCGATTGCGGTGTCGGACAGGGTCTCGCACCATGTGCAAAGAGCACCTGTCTGGGTCGTTGCCTGACTGCCCGTACCATGTTGACTTAAGCAGCTTCGAAGATGGGCCGTATAGTGCAGTAACAGCTGAGGCGCGGAAGAGAGTTATTTCGCGTGGTCCTGCACCTGGTCAGCTTACACTGCTACGGCAGTTCTATGCAACATTGGGATCTAATCCTGCTGTCATACCTGTGCGTACGAAGTCGCCGTACTTCCCCTGCATCTTTTCCAGCTCCTTGTGATACTGGAAATTCTTGGTTGAGATGTAGGAGGTCCAGAAACGGCTGACCTTCACACCCATCGGCCCGGGAAACCTCCCACATCGGTGGAAGAACAAGCGATAAATGGCGATGCTAAAGAGACAGCTCCCATTGAAAACCGTCTCGATCAGGAAAGACTTGGCAAACGATTGAGCCCATGTCAGATGGCCAAAGACTGAGAACATCGTTGACATGAGAACGGCCATTACGGGCAAGGCCGCGAGGAAGTGGAACATAAATTTCTCAAATTCGACAAACTGGATAGACATGTGGAACAAGAATCCAGATAATGCAGAAGCAATGAAAGCATGGTAAGCATCGGCCTGAGCCATTTGGTGGAACAAGTTTTGTGCCATATTCTTAATGCCGTTCCACGATGAGGGGAAAACGTGCCAGTGCCACACACCTCGTTCTGGTGACAGAAGAAGATTTGAGCAGAATGTGAAATCAACATAACCTTGGTCAATTTCGAAAGTGGGCTGTCGGGCTTTCTTAATGCAGTCAGCTTGCCGGCCCTCCTGGAGGCGGCGGGGTTGTGGGTTCACACGGTAAGACAGAATGACAGCTCCGCTGCAGGCCATCGTTATGCTGCATTTCAAAAGAACTTTCGGAATTAAGGGGATATAAGCATAGCACGGGATGTGCGTGCGTGTGTGCGTGTGTGCGTGTGCGCGTGTGCGCGTGCGTGCCTTGAGATGTTTACTTGTGCGCGTATCAGGACTCATTGTGAGGTCCGGCGTCAATGTATCATTGATTCTAAGAGATCTGGTGTCCTTTTGCATCGCCAATTTGCGGACCACAGGCGTGGAAGTAATGCGAGGGTATTGGGTCCAATAAAAGAGGCAGACTCCAGGACTGTCTGGCAACGTCTGGTAAAGGCGATGAAAAGATGCTTGCACAACTTCCCCATCGTATGATCGGAGTCCCAGCTCGGAATGGCCGGGGGTTTGCAAGGTAGCAAGCCATTAGGAGTCCAGTCTCTAATCGTGACGCTGCTGAGAGTCATCTGCTCCCATCTCTGACATGTTTGTCTCTGCTTTTTTTTTATCAAGAGAATGCGTGAGTGGTAAAGGAGGGATTGATGTTGAGGATTGCGGTGAGGAACAACCGAGACAGTGTCTCATCATTCTTTTGCTTGGAAACAGAGGGATGTTTGGCCAAAGAACTCCGCTTGCTGCAACACTTCATGTCGCTTCCGAAGAACACAGGGAACTGCCCATTTACAGAAAAGGGCTTGCTTCAAGCCTGGCCATAATTGATAAATATGCCAGGCTTCACCGGTCCGTTCCCTCTGCATCATCAAAACGGCAACCACAAGTTCTGCACTCCGATATAATCCTCAAACTGAAGAGTGCTCCGCCCCAAGCAGTGTCCGCAACGATGTCAGGTACCGACGACAAGCCTGTGGTGGTTGGTGTTTATGGCATATCAGGGTGTGGAAAAACGACTCTCATCGAACACTTGAAAAAGACCCTTGGCGAGAGAGACTTTGCCTTCTTCGATGGCTCCCAGGTACTCACTTCACTGGTCCGTGGAGGGCTTGCTGCTTTTGAGCAGAAGCCCGACGCTGCGAAGGCTATCTACCGCGAGTTTGCCATTCGGCACATAGCAGAGACGTGCCAGTCAAGCCACAAGGTAGGCATCGTCGCTGGCCACCTCACACTCTGGACAGGAACTGGTGCGTTGGAGGTGCACACACAGGCCGACCTCGAGACGTTTACCCACATCCTGTACCTCGACACGCATCCTAAGACCATTTCCGAGTACCGCCTGAGCGACACGAAGCGAGACCGCCCGGATCTGAGTTTTGCCGACTTGCGCAAGTGGCAGTGGAGCGAGAAGTCGAAAGCGAAAACGCTGTGTCGCGATCATGGCATCATGTTCTTGACACTGCATGTACCTTCGGACGACGGATTCGCGCACGTGGCAAGGCTGATGAGAGACATCCGAGATCATTCAGAGGAAGAGAATCTGCGCCGGGCACTGGCCCGATTGGACGACATCATGGTCCCTTCGGCGGACAACATCGAGACCGTGCTGGTTCTTGACGCGGACAAGACATTGGCGTGCATGGATACCAGTGCAAGGTTCTGGGGCGAGCACTTGGGAGAGGACGGCAGTAACAGGCTGAAGCAATACTTCGGTCATCCTGTCTGGGGGTACTCATACAAGGCTTTTCGACAGGCCGCTTGGCTGTACGAGGAGATTCCGGAGTCCTACTTTGAGCGGCTCTGTGAGCTCGTGGCCAGGACAGTGACGTTGCATCCCGAACTTTCGGACCTTCTCGAACAGGTGGGAAGCCTGACACACGTGAGGGCAGTGGTCGTCACGTGTGGCATCAAGCAAATCTGGGAGAAGGTGTTGCAGGGACCGCAGTCCTCCACCCAGGTCGAGGTCATTGGTGGCTCCCGAGTCTCAGACGGCTTGGTTGTCACCCCTAGGGTCAAAGCAGCCATAGTCGAGCGTCTCCGGAAGCATTTCGGAGTGCAAGTCTATGCTTTTGGCGACAGCGAGGTGGACATTCCGATGCTGATGGCGGCTGACCAAGCCCTAGTCGTGACAGGGGATCTCGAAACGAGGAGCAAGAGTATGGACCAAGCACTACAGAACGCCGTCTCTGACGGTCTGCGCCCAAGACAGATCCTCCTGCCAGCCGGTTCACGCCCCAGACTGGCAGGAGACCTGGTTCCTGTTGTCAAAATGGACGCTGCTTTCGCAACCAGCGTTTTGGCTCGCCGTTGGAACGGCCCCAAGCTCGGACGCATCCACGCGACCGATTCGATGGCAGCAAAGCTCCTCATGACACCAATGAGGGATTCTGGTGTCGCTGGGCCGGGGCTGCGGGAGGCACATCGAAGTGCTGGTTGGTGGGTAGCAACTCAGCACGTATCGGAGATGATCGGCTGCGAACAGATTGCAATCCCTCATGTCCAGAAGCACCAGACCGAGGGATATCGACTTCTCCATGAAGAGGAAACGGTGATTGTCGCCTTGATGCGCGGGGGCGAGCCCATGGCATTCGGTGTCAGCGAGGCCTTTCCAGCTGCCATGTTCGTTCATGCGAATGCGCCGGAAGACCTTGAGGAGGAGCACATCAATGGCCGGAAGACTGTCCTCCTCGTGGATTCCGTTGTGAACAGCGGCAAAACGATCATCGACTTCATCGAACACATTCGGAATATCGACAGCACTGTGCGCATCGTGGTCATCGCCGGCGTCATCCAGGCCAAGTTTTTCAACAAATTGCCTGCACAGATACAAAGTGATTGGAACATCGGCGTCATCGCGATGCGCTTGTCCGAGAATGAGTTCCAAGGAAAGGGACAATCCGACACTGGGAACCGCCTGTTCAACACGACTCAGCTGGACTAGACGTAAGAACTGTGCCTGCAGGGCGGCGCAGCGCGACCGGGTTGAAGAATGGCTGAATCCAGGACAAGAATAAAAGAAACAACGGGTTGGGCTATTGGTTACCTTTCTCGAGATGGAGAAATATCACGGTCAAAGATGACCCAGCGTGTCGAAACAGGATCCGGCATGGGTGCTGCTCCTGTTGTGCAGTTTTTGGACAGTCTGACAGCCTGACAGCCCGGTTCTCAGCGTCAGAGTCTTCCGTGGGCAGATTCCCATCAAACTCTCACGTAGCTTGGCGAAATCGGAGAAAAGGTAGTTGATCTTGATGAATGTAGGACCGTCTTGAGCTTGAAATGGCTTGAGGCAGTGTGAGTCGCGAGTGTGTGTGTGTGTGTGTCCGTGGGTGTTGTGGGTGTGTAGATGGTCATTCAGCTGACCTCTTCCAGGAGGAGGATGGAATCTGAGAGGACATGCTGACGTTCCTAGGGTTAGGAGTGAGTCCCATTTCTTTGTGGTGGGAAGAAGGGGATAGCCCGGGGGAGGGGGGGTACCACGCAGGGGGGTAAGCGCAATGTGCAGATCGATCAGCCACATGCATGCATGGCATTGCATTGCATGCGATCATCCACTACCGTTGTGCGCATGCGGCAGACATAAGATAGGTAGTCTCTCGAGTTACACTTACACTGGCCATGAGTTCGTGGGCCAGGATGAGCCTCTCGCCTCGGAATTTCCCAGAGAGGTCCCTGTTGACGAAGCTCATCCTACCCAAGCAAAAGTTCCAAATGGGCGCTTGCCGAAGGGCTCCGAGAACGGCGGCGGCTGTGGACCACCACCCTGAGGCGCTTATCGCGACTGCGAGTCAAGATGGACGTCACATACCGGTATACATAGTAGGTGTATCACTTGCTCTCCCTTGCCTCCGCCCTCTCCTTCGCGTCACAGTCAGCAAGCAGGAATAACAGCAAGTGTGTCAATTGAATATAGAGGCAGACCAGGAACCACCCTGCCAAACACACACACACACAGTCTTTGCTTTTTCAACGTCAACTTCCGGATCCTCTTGAAACTCATGTGCACCTCTCAAGCTGAAACTCGTCTCACCCCCGCTCGTTGAAAGCCGCCCACCTTCTCCCCCCGAGTTCTGGACATATCCAACTGTTCATATCTGGGAATCTCAAGAAACCCCCCCCCCTCCCGGCCACTCACTCTCGCGCCAAAAAAAAAACATGGGCTCGACAGCCGCAAGAACCCCCATCCGCCTCGCGGTCCTCGAGGCGGACACGCCCGTGCCCAACGCCAACGCCAAGTACCACGGGTACAGGGGCGTCTTCACGGACCTGTTCCGGCGCGCCGTCGCGCCGGAGCCGCTCGAGGCGCAATTGGATATCACGGGCTACGACGTGGTCAGCGAGCCGGACAGGTACCCGGACCTGGACGCCGTGGACGCCGTCCTCATCAGCGGCTCCAAGCACTCGGCGTACCTGGACGACGAGTGGATCGTGAGGCTGGTCGCCTTCACGCGCAAGGTGCTCGCCACCGGCGGGCGCGTCAAGGTGGTGGGCGTGTGCTTCGGGCACCAGATCGTCGGGCGGGCGCTCGGCGTCAGGGTGGACCGCAACGACAAGGGCTGGGAGGTCAGCGTGACCGAGATCAGGCTGAGCGAGGCGGGGAGGGAGGTGTTCGGGTCCGACACCCTGGTAAGACACAGCAGTGATCCGTGTGGTGGTGTTCCCCACGCACAAGTCTTTGTTCCCCCATCCACTGACTGACGGGCGCGGTCACAGAGAATACACCAGATGCACCGTGACATCGTCTTCTCAAATCCCGAGGGCGCGCAGAACCTGGGCGAGAACGACGTCTGTGCCACGCAGGGCTTCCTCCTCCCCGGCAGGGCGATCACGGTGCAGGGGCACCCGGAGTTTACGGGCGAGATCGTAAGCGAGATCCTCGAGCTGAGGCATGACACCAAGGTCTTCACCGATGATGTCTACTCTTCGGGGGTGGACCGCGTGAACAACGACCACGACGGTGTGAGGATAGCCCAAGCATTTCTCCGATTTATACGGGGCGAAGATGGTACCTCGGCCTAAAATGATATTTTCTTTAAAATAAATACAGATATTCGCACAAAACAAAATGAATAGATAATACACAACTACTTGTAAGACGCTAGTGAATAAGCAGCTAATAGCACATTGCCAACACCAAAAGATTATACCGGGTTCGGCCTCAAGTATTGCTCGCTCCATGCTGCTCTGTCTTAACTAAATTGCTAGGTGACGAGTTCAGTAGTTGTGTAGGTACTCCGACTCGTGTTGTGCAAATGCGTAGTGATTCTTGAAAATGGTATTGTAGTAGCAGACCTCAGTCATGCTGAGTGCTTGGCAAACATGCCGCTCCTAAAGGGGCTTGTGGCCCCGTTTTTTTCTAACCAGCCTGCGTGCTGCTCTGGTCGCCGCTCCTCTCGCTCATGCGCCCCTCCTCCTCATCTTTACCGCTGTCATCATTATAATCTGCCTCGGAGTCACCACGGGGCTCGGCATCCCACCAGTGCCTATACGCAGACACCTCGGACGTGCGGCCCGGGCTCATCCTGCTCGTCCTGCTGGTCCTGCCTGCACGCTGCTCCCTCCCCACCTCCTCCTCCCTCCTCAGCCTCGCCCTCGAGCCATCGTGGAACATCTCCTCCCTCGTCCTGCCGCTCTCGTTCCGCGCCTCAAAGATGAGCCCACTCATGAAGACCCCGAGGTTCTCCCAGAAGCCCCCCTTTATGTGCCTCCAGGGCCTCTCCCTGATGCAGAACACAGTGGTGTCCGCCAGGCCCTGGACGCACAACGAGGCCATGCTGGCTATCATGACCCAGACTGGCCTTTGATCGCTGTCTCTACCAAATGCCATCACATCGTTTACCAGCGGCAACACCCAGGTGCAGGCATACACTGCAGGGTAGATGTACAAGAGGCTTAGCTGACGACGTGCCCTGTCGCGGCCGCGGGAGACACTGTCAAACCCGAACCTCTCATAGTCCAGGGAGGCCACGGGCGTGGCCGGCATCTGGCCGCCGTCATTTTCGGCACGGGGGCCCTGCCGGAGAGCCGTGTAGATATGCATTGGGGAGCTCTTCAGGTGATGGTCCATATCAGCGGTGACGATCCTCGCGCCCCTGGATGCCTCGTCTGCTTCAATGAATGGGGACAGTGGCCGGCGGTAAAACACAGGCGAGGTGCGGTATCGAGATGCGGACAGCCGCGAGGGCGGTGTCTCGGCTTCGCCCTCCGGTTTGAGTGTGAGCATTGACGGTCGTGGAGGCTTGACTTTGAACTCCATATCCGGTGAGCCCGTGGCCGGCTCAGCTACGCCTGTTGTTGGTGACACCAACCCTGAGGCAGGAGAATTTGCTCCTCCTGACTCGGCATTCCAGTCTAAGCCCTGCCAGGGCCAGCTCCTCGACCTTTTTGAGCTTGTACTCACTTGCTCAAGCCTCGATCGCAGGGAGTCTCGAAATCCGACACCAGCATCGGACTGCATACTTCCACTCCCTTGGATAGAGCTTCCGCCCGTGGGGACTCTGAACGAGACGCGCCTGGATTCGACTGGAGAAGGGATCAAACCGTGACTATTTAGAGGCGGTGTGCTTGGAATCTGTCTTTCTCGGTGACCTGACGAGACCGACCCTTGCTGCTTTCCGAAACGTCTCAGTGTGATGTGGACGTACGCATATGAAGCGCAATACATAATGATGATTACGGCCATGTTGACGTATCGCGGGATCCAGGACAGGGCCATTCTCTTCCACCACGGCTTGGCGGGCAAGTAGCAGTACTGGCCGGTGTCGACGTAGGCTGGGAACTTGGTGAAGAATGGAAGAGAGGCCATTACGGCAGCGAACAAGAGGTAACATGCGAAGGCGACGTATCTGTACTGAGAGATGCCACTCTTGCCCGCGGATTTGTTGGATCGAAATATATAGACGGCCCAATGAAGCGCGATGAGGAACACAGCCGCATCTGACGCCTCGATCGCCATGGCTAAGAAGAAGCCGCTGGCCTGGCAGAGTTTTGATCCGGGCTCTGCTGGCAGCGCATAGTTGAGAGTGCTAGCCGAGTAGAGGATTAACGACGAGGACTTGGCAATGTCACTGGCAATTAGTAGGAGAATAAGACTTGGGCACCGGTTAGCCCACATCAAGGCGACAGACAATTGAAGACACCTGCGGCACACAGAGAACAGCCGCGGAGGACATGAGCCTTTGCTTACTCGTGTCGAAAACTGCGTCGCATTCTCACGAGCCAGTACATCGACAAAGATCCGGCCAAGAGGCCGATGCCTGAGAGTACCAGGGATACAATCTTCAGATTCCGGGTAGTAGATCGGTCGATTTCAGGATCCATCGCGGGCGTGGTGTTTGCTCTATTCTCCGATCTCGATCGTGATCGTGCTCGCTCAGACACCAGTCAGTCAGGCCGGTGGAATGACACCCATCCCCACCCTGCTGCGGCCCCACTGGTGACAGGTTCGTCAAGATCGCTGTCAAGCATCGGAATGAAGAGTTGTTCAGGCCGACACGACGATGATGTGCCCGCCGGCCCCATGCAGTCTCGGGCGCAAGGGGGAGAATCTGTAACTGACACATATTCCCGGGACGTGACGGCGCCGGATGCACCTACTTGTTGATCTTATCAGCGAGCGCGTGGACAACCGTGGTCCCAGATCCCCGGTAAAGGAAGCGACGAGCCGCATGACATCCGAGTCATTTCAGCTCGATTCAAAGAAGCATTACAGCTCGAGCGGCTTGAAATGACGATCGGGTTATGGAGTAGAGTGGGCCCAGGCATGGGTGCGAGAGGCTTCAATGTTCCCCCCCAGTGTCAGACGAGACCCATCGCGGTTGTGAATAAACTTTGGGATAGCCGATGTAGTATGGGGCGCGCCACGGGGACGAATCAGCAGGTGGTAACAATCCATCTCGTGGCGGTCGGACCAGGTCTGGTCTGTTGGAGCTGGACACACAGTCCCGGGGTCTCGGTTCGCCCCAGCAGGTCTCGTTGCTTTTGTCGAGAGATTGCGGCGGCCACCTGACTACGCTTGCCCGATTTGCAGGCACCAGGCGTCGCGGTGGTGAGCTGAGAGGAGGGACAAGCAGGTCTGGACTACCGCCAGATATTGCGCAGTTCCTTTTGGCCCAGATGAAACAGCGCCACCCTGAGAGTGGTCATGCACGGAGACGAAAGAGTATTGTGAGGGTACTCGCGTAGGAAAGAAACTCCGGTGGCAATACAGGACACGGCCCTTGCGCTGGGTCGAGAACAACCCCAAGTCTCATAGGGGTCGTGTCAAGATAGCAGGGCCACGATGTCGGCAGGGGAAGCACACAAGTCATGTGTCTTGGGCTCGGGCGGGCGGGCGACACGGTAGGAAAAGGGCGTTGTTCCGGGCCCGGCCCGGCGCCATGCCGACAGCCTCAGCTGATGGCATGATCGACAAACTCTATCCATTTTTCAGCTCCCCCTGATAGACTACAGTGTAGGCTACAGTATGTAGAAACGACGCCGGAAACGCCATCCCAATGCACGTTGCCCAGAGCAGTCAGCTCGTCATCACCAGCTCCATCGGCGCCCTCTGCCAGTGCATGCCCGACGCCCAGATCAAGCGGGGGCTGGGGGCGGTCCCTCCAGTCTGACATGTCGCCGACATGTGTGGATACAATGCCGCCGTGCTCACCCCAAGAGGTTGATGAATTGCTCCGGCCAGCTCCCCCATAATAGCGGTCGCTTGCCAAGCCTTCCGCTCACAGGTGTCAACATGCTCAGCTTCTTCCGATCCTTGACCACGTCGGAGATGTAGACGAATCCGAGCACCGACGCCGTTCGTATGCTTTCCGGGGAGTCGCCAACTGACGCGTTCATGACTGCCAGGGTCCAGTGGGATAGTGCTGGCGTGGGCTCGATCTTCTCAAGGCCCCTTGCTTCGCTGTTGTTCTCGTTCGCTGGCCGCCTATGTCAGTTTGTATGGACGAAAAAGTGGGAACGAGGACAACTTACGCTCGGGGATGCGATAGATAGCCACGGCATCAAAGTCCACCTGCTGGGTAAAGGGACTCAGAGTCCTCTTACTATCGCCAAAAAAGTATTCCTTGATTGTAGCTTCCTGCGCAGCCTTCATCCAGCCCTCGTCCCTCTCGACCACGCCGTGCGACTTGTCGAGCATGACCAGCGCGATGGGCTCGCCCAAGGTCGTCTTCTCCCTCGCGAACCGCTTCTGCAGCTCTGCATGTAGCTGAGGCGATCCCAGGACGACGATAATATTAACTGAGAACTCGTCGACCACGTGCGTCAACACGTCCAAATCTACCGCGTCGATCTGGCCGGAGGAGCCGACACCAGGGGTGTCGATGATCATCCCCGAGCTCCTGACGTCCGCGTCCCCGCTCATGCGGGCGGTCGCGGAGCCAGCCAGTCTCGAAACGAGCTCCTTGTACAGATGGACGTCGTCACCGGCGCGGGAGCGGCCGTAGTACTGCACGATGGGCAGCTTCACGGGCACGCCGGACGGTCCGCTGGTAGGGGTGCCGCCCCAGCCATTGGTGCCCTCGCCGTCCAGGTCCATGATGGTCGCGTAGACGGCGGCGGTGAGCGTGCCGGGCAGGCTCAGCATGCCCTCGCGCGGGTCCGCGTTGACGACGACGGGCTGCGCGCCGGACTTGACCGCGAGCGCCGCCAGCGTGCGCGCCAGGGTCGTCTTTCCGGCATCCCTGGGGCCGGCGATGAGGACCCGCGGCCCCGTGGCGCCGGCGCCCCTGTTGGCCCTGAAGGCGTCCCTGCGCAGGCCGTCGAGCAGGAAGTGCAGGTTCAGATAGGACACCTGGGGCGTCTCGTCAGGCCCGCCGTACTCGGCGACGTACTCGTCAAAGTCGCCGGCGGGCTCGAACTCGATCTCGCAGCCGCGCCAGGTCAGGATCTTGGACTTGGCGCCCCGGAGCTTGTAGGTGACGTTGAGGGCGAGCTCGGTGCCGTCGCGCTCTGCGGTGCCGGAGACGAGGCGAAGGGAGACGGTGGAGCTGTAGGGGATGTCGAAGCGCCACTCCCAGAAGGGCCGGAGGTTGACCCTGCGGATGGGGGTGGTGGCTGCCTGTGAGTTCCCGGCGAGGCCGTATGGTTAGCTTGTGTGGTCGGTTTGCAATGTCGTGACGAAGACAAGCCTGGAGCGTTGGCGTACCTTGATAGGCAGCTGCCCTAATCCCGGAATCGACATTTTGAGATGCTCATCCCCGAAGAAGAAGAAGAAGCGAGGGGCAGGAAACAAAGCCGAGTGTCGCGGCCGCTCAGCCTTGTTGGAGTCGATTCAATGCAAGTCGGGAGGTGGAGCTCCTACTTTGCACTGCTTTGCAGGCCCCCACTGGTAGCTACATAAGCCACTGCAAAAGATCTGTCCCCCAGAGCGGGCAACACAGGACGGGTACGGTGTACCTAGAGAGAGGTGGTGCAAGCAAGAGGTACACCCCTACAAAAGGTACCGGCGAGGGCAGCTCTGGGCAGGTAGGTACTGTAGCTTCCAGGTGGGTAACAGCAGATTGCCACGGGCCAAGCCGAAGCGCACCCCCACACACCCACTGTGAGATGGCCCCCCCACACTTGCACATCAGGCACGTTGCCTACCTCGCCTAGCGCATTCTCCCCTGAGTTCGGGACATGGCAATCACACATGCCCATTCCTGCAGCCGAGATGCAGTCGAGAGGGTCCGTCGCTGGTGAGCAGGCGCTTGCATGAAGACGTCATGGCTATATAGATGAGGCTATATGGATAAACCCTGTCATGGCTGCCGCCGAAGCAAGGAAATGGGCAAAGCACATGGCGCCGTTTGATGTTGACGACTTTGGCAGCAAAACTCTTGAGGGCCAAAATAGGATTCGAGCCGTCCTGCCGGCGACAGTGTCACCTTGATTGCTATGGCAGTGTGAAGCATGATATAAACACAACTGCAAAAGGCCTAGACTTTCCTCGGGCGGGAACGCACTCCCAGTCAACATGCGATTCCGGGAAAGTCAGAAGTTTGAAATGAGAACGCGTAAGTTTATTGTTTGTTTGTATGACCAAGAGACCAAGACCAAGACCAAGACCAAGAGACCAAGAGACCAGCTGTGGCCCCGATTCCGAACGCCTATGGAAGTCAAGTAGGTGCCTCCGAAGCTACTTGCGCAACAAGACCTTGTATGGGGTATTATGATAAATCGTCATGGACACCAGAGATGGACCGAACAATATCTCTTGTTATGCCCAATCATGCCTGAACCCGTTGATGCTGCCCAGAACTTTTTGTTTTCTCTTGCCAAAATATCATCAACACAGAAGATCTACCGTGTAATATGCCCGGAACGCCTGCCCACACCCCGTCAAGATTAAGATGACCGTCTCTTTCTCCGATTGGCCACTGGCTTTTCTGGCTCCTTTGACAGCTCCTCGAAGATGTTGATCAGGCTCCTGACCCCCAGCAGTATGTTCTCGTCAGGACCCTGTCCCGGTACGAAGGCCGCGTGCGCAAAGTCGATGAGCTTGAGTCTCCAGATGTGCTGCTCCTCGGCGTCTTCGTCGCTCTCGGACATATCGCCGTATGGTTCTTGGCCTGAGAAAATGATCTCGCCTTCGTCGTCCAAGCCGATGCCACTATCGATCCGGTTTGTGCTCCGACCAGGGAGGCCGTCCTCTTCCGTCTTGGCTTTCACGGACGCAGCGGTACTGCGGCTCTGCTCGTCGATCTCCGCCTTGAGCGCGGGGCCATCGCCCTCGAAGATGAACAAGAGGCTTGAGGAATACATGCGGGTCTCTTCGCTCTCCAGGACGTCGCGAACGTGCTTCAGGTCTCGCAGGAAGGCTTCTGCGACAGCCCTGGCATACTCGTCGTCGATCCCAGCCCTGCGGTTGTAGAGGAAACCCCGGAAAGCCTCGAGGACGTTGTCACAGTTGACATCCTTTCGGCCGTAATCCTTGTCGTAGATGCGGTATTCCTCCTCGTCGAGATCCTCCGGGTTGTCGGAGCCCTTGAATATGCGCATGCCGGCGATTCGGAAACCAAGCTCACGGTGCGTGGTCTCGGCGCTGATCTTGTCGAACCGCCGCTTCTTCTCGAGCGGTGCGTCGTCGGCCCAAAGGCGTTTACCCAGTTTGACGTCCACAATATTGGGTCGTCTAAAACCATATGCCGCATTGTCCAACACAACCGCCTTGTCCGTTGGGATCTTTCTAGTAGCATTCGGTACCCAGGTGACATTATCCACAGTCGCCGCTTGTGGTGGCGTAGTCGGAGTCGCCGCCGGCGCTGGGGTCACCATCTTTGCCAGTTCCGTGCTCTTCTCCGAGATCAGCTCCAGGACCTGCTCCTTCATCTCGGGGATGACGTCCCCATCTACCACGGGTAGCTGCTCGGTGATGGCGCTGATGTCGGTGGCGGCATTCAGGGAGAGACTGCCGACGAATTCGGGCACGATTTCCAGCATGCGCGAATGATTCTGGGGTAGGGATTGATAAAAGTCGATTTCGGCCTGTGTGCACGGCTTGATGAACAACTCGCCCTCGGTGTCGCAAAGAGTTCCATCACTGTAGGGGGCAGGGGTCAGCGGCGCGTCGCCGGAGAGAGGCACGGGGGCTTTGGACGGTGCAGGCCGAGCAAACTTACTGTCCGGCGACGGCATAATTGTACTCGACAAGTTCCGAGGGGTGGGGTATCTGCTTTTGAGAAAGCGGCATCCTGATGTGCGCCGCCCGTTGCATGGTGTAAATGAAGCGCGCCCGTCTCAGACAGGAGAACGGGCAGGAAAGAGAATGTTCGCGAATGTGGGCGCTGCGGTGTGGCGCATGTATTTTGTATCTGGGCGACTGGGGACTGGCGACTGGGTGGCAGTGGTCCGGGTTGATAAAAAAAGGGGACGGGATGCCAAAAGTAATTAAGCTGTGGCGAATGTTAACCTGCAAAGGGCCGTGTACCCGAGCAGTGCCCCGTGGTGTCGGTGTCGGTGTTGGTGTCAGGTTTGATGTTTATGGACGGGATTCGGATGGAGGAAATAGGCCGGGTCGAGGCGCAACGTGGTTCTGAGAAGAATAGTGACACAAAGAAAAAAGACAGAGGTAGCGCAGGTTATGTGAATGAAGAGAAGAGACAAGGCCAGGAGGACCAAAGGAGGACCAAGGAGGGTTGAGAAGGCAAGAAAAGGCTAAGTGGACGGACGAAGGAGGTTAGGAAAAGAGGGAAACGAAGACGAGGATCGCAACCTTGGGAGGGCTTAGATTGTGACGGAGCAAGTTACGAGTACGGACAGGATAGTATGTACAGCCTTCGCGGTCAAGCGCCACCTGCAGTATAGGATTAGGTACCTGTGGTCCGCTTAGTGGCTGGTGGGCTATGACTGGGGCCTGCCCTGACGAACTACACTATCTCTGGCCGCCGGGCTGGGGATTTTTGGACCGTGCCTCTTCCCCTTGGGCCTGGTGCAGCTGCTGGATACCTAGTTACCTACCATGCCCCAAGTACCGCCTTCCCAGGTGCAGCTGCTGGGATCCCAAGGCTGCTCGCGTCACGCCCAGCCGAAGCGAAATGGCGCTAGGAGCCAACACGCCAAGCTGGCAGGGGGGCCGATCTTCTGACAGCTGCAGGTGAGTGAGTCTGTGAGTTGTGCGAGTCGTCTGAGGCAAACCATTTGGCTGGAATCTGATGCTCTACGGAGTTACTCGCTCTGCTTGCTCTGCTGTCACCTCTCGCCTGCAGCTCGCTGGGTCGCCCACTCGCCCACTTCGCCCGCATCACTCCGCATTCTGCAATTAAAAAACAATAACTCAATGGTGGCTGCTGTACCCAGGCTCTGAGACAGCGGAGACCTCGGCATCTGCGATCTACTAGTCCCTCAAATGCCTATCGTCTCTTGCCCAGGCAGTCCAGGACATCACCAGAGAAACAAGCAACAGCAGCAGCACATCGGCAGAGTCAGTCACCGTCGCCGTCCCCCACGTCCCGTCCACGAACTTGCCCACGCCCCGTCACCGCCTGACGCCAGCAGCTGGGACGTGCGTGTCACCCAGACAGCCAGACTGCCAGAATGCCTCGAGGTGGACCCGGATCTCCCTCCTTTCAGAAAATCAGAGGGGCAAGAAAGCCCAGCTGCAGGGCCATATAGGCGCTTACGTGTGGCGTCCCTCGCCGGGACTCACACAAGGGGTCAGTCAAATTCTCCATCCGGGAGGAGCATGATGGGGTGCAGAGTCGGAGGGGCGAGGACTTCCTCCGGGACCCCAGCTCATGCTCAGCCACTCCTGGTCCCTACCAAGCTCCAAGCACTGGGGGGGGGCCTGGGACGGCCTGGGGGGGGATGATTCCATTGTGGCAGGGTGGCTGTCAAGGGGATGTGCAAATAAAGTGGATGTGTATTGGGTTTTGTGCTTGTTTTGTTTAGGTTTTAAGCTAAAAGCCAAAGGGCTAAAAATTATCTATTATAGCAATACCTATTAATCTATAACGTGGTTTACCAGGAAGTGGGCAGTATCACTAAATGGGCAC
>LJJS01001034.1:0-22687 GCA_001447215.1 Diaporthe aspalathi
AGTCCCCCCTCCCCTGAGGTCGGACCTGCTAGGGTCAGGGTTGAGATGACTGGTGACATCACGGGGTGGCCCATCAAAATGGCTGTGGTGAGCCGGTCAGACGACACGCACGCTGGAATACTCAGCCCATCACGAAATGCCTAACCGCCAAGAGGACACCACCCAGCGAGTGCCCCGACGGTGAGACGCAGGTTACAGCACGATCTGGATATAGGCCAGATCTACAATGCCCGTGTAGCAGAAGCACTGGCTGAGCGGAACTCCTTTGGGGACGTCTGGCGGACGCTTCCGGCCCCCAACCGGGCCGCGACAGGAGGCGGAGGCCGTCCTCGCCGGCCCGCCCTGCGCCCGTCTCTGCCTGCAAATCAAACACTCGACTCCCGCCTGTCTCCCGGGGACGCACCTGGCGACTGGATTGGACGCATCAGCTCAGGCGAGGCCCGGGCCCGGACCCCCATCGGCCCACCCTTTGAGACACGTCCTCCCGCGGCAGCGCCCACAAGAGACAGACGACTGGCTCTCGCCCCGGGTGATGCTGCCAGACAAGCAACGGGTCGCCCGCCCGCCTGCCCTCGTGCTTACATACTGCTGGATACCCCCTACCGATACCACTCGGTAAAGGTACGCGCGCCGTCTCGATCGATGCTGGCAGCAGGCGGCGGCGGTGGTGCCAGTGCTAGCTAGCAGTAGCACCACCAGCCCCAGCACCAGCACCGCGGCAGCAGTCTCGGGCCCGTGGTCGTGAGGCCGTCCAGTCGGTAGGGTAGCGTGTCTTCCGGGGTCGAGGATGGGGCAGTGTTGCCTAGACCCTGTGTGGGTTTCCCCATCTCCTCAGAACTCCCTCAGATCTATTTTGCCCCGATTTTCAGCTTCGAAACGGTCTTGGAGGGTTGCCATTTAAGACCATGCGCCTGCCGCTCTCCTTGTTTTCCAACCCGACATCTCGGCACCGACTTGTGCACACATACACACATACACACCCATCCTCCCTTCCTCCATTCTCTTTCTCTCCCTCAACACAAGCCAGCTGGTCTCTTGTGTACGTACCTGTGTGTGTGCCTGTCCTTGTTCGTCAGGGTAATCATAATTAGTCGTTGCTGGACATCGACAGTCCGGGGACGAAGCGAAGTGCAGGACACGACAGATATCCCAGGTCGGATCATCCCCTCATAACGAACATCCTTGCACTCCTTCAGGATGCGTTATAATCAAGTCTTCCACGGCCCGCCCTCGCCCTCAGACGCAGGACTCATCAAGCTCAAGTCGGGCCCCTCCAAGGTGCACAAGGAGCGCCTCCCAACATCACAACGCCACCGCGTGCGCAAGGCGTCCTTGTCCACCGGTACAGGCACAGCATCGGGCACAGCATCCGGGATAGCATCCGGGATAGCATCCGGGACAGCGACAGGCGCCAGCACGCCACCCTCGTCCGTCGACCAGCACGCGTCGGCGGCAGCGCCCGTGAAGCAGGCCAAAGGCCTGCGCGCGCCGACCGAGGACGCAATCATTGAGGTCAAGTCGCCCATAAAGGCCCAGCATCCCACCGGCAACCCCCTCCTTCCCGAGCTCAAGCCGTGGGAGTCGTACCTGCACTGGCTGTGCCTGACCGAGGAGCCCGGCACGCTGTGGAGCTCGTCGCTGTGCGCCACCTTCCACGAGTGCCTCGTCACCGGCCCGGGCGTGGGCCACGTCAAGGCCGCCGAGTACGCCGCCCGCATCGACGACATCTACTGGAGCTTCTACCTGCCCCTCGACCCGCTGTTCCAGTTCATGGAGGACCGCATCCTGTCGGGCTACCTGCTGCACGTGTGGACCATGTTCATCGAGCTGGGGAAGAGGATCCCGCACGACGACCCCGCGCAGGAGAGGCTGGTCGAGCTGCTGAAGGAGCTGGTGCACCTCCCGCCCATGGAGGTGCGGACGTGGGAGGTGAGTGGAGCGTCCTTCCTACATCCTGGTATAAGGAACGGTGCGAAGACACTGGTCTCGTGAGAGCTGACTGTGTGCACAGGGAAACGATGCGCCGTGGACTGACCTGCCCACCCTCGACGATGCCCTGATCGCCGCATGGGACGATCTCTGTTAGTGCAACCCCCTTCACCCATGGCCATGCTGCATCTATCCTCCGCTAGACTACTACTTACTAACTCAACCACTCCAGACGACCCCGAAGTCCAGATGTCAGACCCCGAGGGCCACTGGGTCAACTACTTCGCCTTCCTGGGCCGCCTGGTATCCGCCGACGTCACCCCGGACTGGTGGGAGATCCCTTCCATCACCCTCAAGGAGGTCCTTGCCGAGGATGTCACGCCCAACTACCTGACCGTCTACAAGACCATGGCCCTGGCCGAGTACATGAACCACGCCGGCGACGCCTTCTTCGAGTGGTGCATCGACTCGGGCATGCTCGACACCGGCACGTCCATGTCCATCATCTCGCCGCTGCTCGAGACGCCAGTCAAGAGAGATTGGTTCGATAGGAGGCGCGTGGCTGATGATGATGCCTCGTCGGTGGACTAGGGGGTGAAGAAGTGTGAGAAGCCTGGTCTTAGATGGACTTGGGCATGCATGGGAAAGGATAATGACGAGGCATAAGTGGAGTTGGGCGGCTTAGGTTCTTTAGACTCATCATCATGGCGCTCGGTGATTTCGAGAGAGAAATGCCATCATACACACGTATTCGGAACAGAACAACAGTATAAACATCAAAATCCCAATCGAATCTCCTCCCCGTCCTCACTTGGCCTCCCAACCTTGACCAGTGCCTCCTTCTTCCCCAGGTCCATAACAATGGTAAATAACGTCTGTGACCCGCCATCCGAAACACTCAGCCGGTTGATAGAACAAGGAAACCCCTCCTCGTCCTTAAACAACTCCAACACCCTCCCGAAATCCACCTTGCCACCAACAAGCACCTCCCCGCCATCCGTCAACTCCCTGATCCTGACAAGCCGCTCCGCAGAATCAGGCAGCCACCCGGGCTCGTCAACCCCAGGGTGCTCCAGCAGCAGGTGATTGGTATGGACAACCCTCCCCTTCTCGTCGGGCCCAACCTCCCCGAACCCGCCCCGCCCGCCCGCGAACTCGAGCCCCACCGCGCCGGTCGGGTCCGCGACGAGGACGTGCGCGCTGCCGGCCACGCCGCCGAGGAGCGGGCCCCGCAGCGCGGCCAGCGCCGCGGCGCGGGAGGGGGACTCGAGGACGGCCCGCAGCGCAAAGTGCACGGGGAGCCGCGAGGCGTCGAGCCCGCGCGCGCGGATCGCGTTCAGGCAGCAGCCCACGCCCGCGGCGTTGAGGCCGATCTTACCGATTATGCCGGCCTCGGTCACCATCGCGATGTCGGGGATGGATTGCTGGTGGCCGCCGTCGTCGCTGCTGCTGGGCTGCTTCTGGGAGATGTGCGCCACGATGAGGTTCGGCGCCTGGGCAGGCTGCCAGTCCCATGTCTGCGCGAGGAGAGAGGACGAGGGTGAGGTGATGGCGAGGCTTGTGCAGCCGTCGCTGGGGAAGCCGTCGCCGTCGCCGTCGTCACCTCCCGCCGCGGCGGCGGGTGGGCGTGTCGCGCCGTTGACGCCATTCACGCCACCACCACCACCACCACCACTGTTCTTGGCCCTCGCCGCCTCGGCGTCGGTGAAGAGCCCGAACATGATCTCGGTGCGCACGTTGAGGGCCAGCACGTCGAGGAAGCCCACCGCGGCGCCGTCCGCGATCCCGCGGATCTCCTCGAGGTACCGGGGGCACGTGGTGCCCAGCCGGGCCGCGTACCTGTCCGCCTCGCGCGTCACGGCGGGCCAGTCGAGGTCGCATTTCTGCCGGAAGAGGGCCGCGTAGAAGGCGATTGAGCCGTGGACTTGGGACCTTGCGCCCGAGCCGTGGGCGTGGCCTATCTGGATGCGGGTTTCGTTAGCCGGTGGGATTTCAAGTTTAGAGTGCTTGGGGGAGGGTTGATGGTGTTGTGTGCCTACCTCGCGAGGAGTACCCGAGCAGTGGAGTTGAAGCATGGCGGTCTCGTGGTCTGTTTGCGCAGTGCTATGCTGGGATCAGGTGCTGTGAGAACATAATGGGTTTGAGGCCTCTATCACTTCAACGTCGTTGCCGGATTGCATCCACTATGCGGGGGCCGCATGACGTGCTATTCCGGAGACGGCCCGGGGCGAGGTCCGGATTGACAAGACAAATAACAACGAGGACAAGGTTATATAATAGATGAAAGCGAGATGTCGTATGTGGTTATATCGGAGAATATCTAGTCTTAAGTTAAATTTATTCCACTCAAGTATGTACAACAATAGCAGTCATTTTCACCTCGACCTATCTCCCATCATCTCGGTGCAATGCAAATAATTACACTGCGTCTGCCATCCTCTTAAGCCCTCGGCGCAGTATCTTCCCAGCCGGACTGCGCGGGATGGCCTCGATAATCTGGATGTTCCATGGGATGTCCCCATGGCGCCCCAATTTGTGATTGGCAAAATCGAGGAACTCTTCCAGCGTTACCCCCGTGGCCGCCTGGCTCCCGGGAGGCACGACCACCACAAAACCATGCGGCAACTCGCCGGCGTGATCGTCACGCCCGTTATTCGGCCCTGGAACACCAACAACAGCCGCATCCACCACCGCTGGGTGTGAAAGCAGGGCCTTCTCCACCTCAGACGGGTACACCTTCTGGCCGTTGTACGTGATGACATCCTGCAACGTGGTTAGCAACGCCGAATTATAAGTACTCCGAAGGTCAAGTCCGGGAAAAACATACCTGCTTCCTGTCCACATAATAAACCAGACCATCCTCAACCCTGAGGACATCCCCAGTCCGGAACCACTCATCCTCAGTAAAAACAGCCGCGTTCGCCGCGGGGTCATTGTGGTACCCCATCATGACAACCGGCCCCTTGAGCAGCGCCTCGCCGGGCATACCGACAGGCACGTCCCGGCCCTCCTCGTCGACAAGCCTCATCCGCACGTTGGGCAGCAGCTCGCCCACACTTTCGAGGGTGTCCCACCCGGCGCGCTGGGGCGGCATGTGCGTGACCGCGCCGGTGGTCTCGGTTGCCCCGAACGTCTGGCTGATCAGCAGCGGGCCCCAGCGTGCCCCATCCTGGGCGGCGTCGCCGCCACCCAGGCAGCCCTTGAGGGCGACAGCGGCAGCCTCGCCCAGGCGCAGCCGCGCGCCGCCGCTGTACGCCACGCGCAGGGACCTAAAGGTGCGCTCGCCGACGAGGTCCGGCCTGTTCAGGGCGCACCTTGCCAGGGCCTCGTACACGGGCGGCGCGGTGAAGAAGCTCGTGATCCGGAGGGCCTCGTTGTGGCGCAGGAAGGACGCCATGTCGAAGCCGCCGCCCGCCCCGGCCGCCGGTAACGCCGTCCAGTAGACGGTGCCGCCGTCCAGGAGCGGGTTGACGAAGTACCCCTGCACGCCCGAGACGTGCGCGGGCGGGAGGTGCGCGAGCGTCCTGTATCCCCGCCCCAGCGGCGGCGGCGGCGGCGCGCCGTCGGTGTTGAGGGGTGGTGGCTGTTGGCTCCTGGCCCAGGCGCGGCGGTTGATGTGTGACGGGAGGAACGCCTCGGCGACCATGTTGGCGTGGGAGAGCAGGACGCCCTTGGGGGTTCCTGTCGTCGTGCCGGAGGAGTAGATCAGGCAGGCTGGGATGCGGGCCAGCCATTCCGGGCTCGTGATGGGCATCCATTTGAGCACCCGGTCCTCCGACGAGAAGTCGCACTGGGTGCTGCCGTCTGCGCTCTCTAGGGAGAGCTCGGGGTGTGATGTGAGCACGAGAACATGAGACGGCGGGATTCCCGCCTGCGCTGCTGCCGCGACTGCTGTCTCCCTCGTGTCTCTGCTACACACCAGCAGTTTCGCCGGCCCTGCCTCCTTGGCGAGCCTCGCCAGCGCGTCTGGTGTCGAGTAAGGGCTCGCAGCGGCGTAGATCCCTCCTGCGGCCACGACGCCGAAGAAGAGGCAGGGCAGACGGGACTGGCCGCTCGACACGGTGAGAACGACGTCCGCTCCTAGGGCTGTTTTGCCGACGTCATAATTGGTGCGCAGGAAGTGCGCCACTTGGGAGGTGAGCAGCCTCGCGTGCCATTTTGTTAGGGCACTGTTTGAGGGGTCTTCCGCTTCTGCGTGTATTGTTGTGTCGTCCTTCGCGATGCAGTGTTCGGAGTCTAATTTGTGTGGTGGCGTAGGTTAGTAGGACTGGGAACAGAGAACGGATGAGAGCATTGTGAGAGGAGGCTTTGAAAGAGCTCTACTAGTAAGTAGTCATACCGAAGAGGAACGTGAGAAGGTCCAGACTTGGGACCGGAACCGTGTTTTCCTCGCCGTAAATCATTATGAACGACTACGCGTACGCTGTAATGACTACCTACCTATACGGGGTGCCTAACCTCTTAGTCTCGGCCCTCATCACAAGGGGATTTGTAACTATGTAAATATATACACATGCAGACTCACAACTACTACTACTTTGGTACCATCGAGCCCGCAAATATGTCTTTACGCCGCCCAGATAGAGCATACCGCCAAGCGGGGTCTATAGGGACTCGGAAATAACCGCCCAATCGTCCCCTAAGCTGAGTGGGTCGATCTTAATTACCCCTATAATCATTAGCCGTATTTGGCATTTGCATGGTCTAGGCTGTAGAACAGCCGATCAACTTGAAAGAGGCATACACTTCGTTATATTTCTCACGATGGTCGGTACATTTTGTGCTTGTAGTCCGTCTTGCCAAGAAATAGTCACCAAATCCTGGCAGCACAGGTTTGTAATTCAGGAAACGAGAAGTTACCCACCATGTGGTTAGGTAACTAACAGCTTGAAGAAGTCAAAGAACCCAATTACAAAGTCCGCCACCAACGCACTGTCTCGTCAGCCAAAAAGCGCTTGGAGTTGACCTGGAGTCTTGTGTGTCATATTCTTGGGTCAGGCTCTCATGTCCCATCTGCATTGTGGCAATCGTCATGATGACTCATATTGTCAACATCACTAGAAATATAGCCGAGTTTTGACCCGGCTTAACTTACCTAGATAGCCTCCGGTTGTCATTGTGAGGCTCCGCAGTGTCTGAATTCGTTCCCTGTAAGACGGCTAAGACCATCCATGTTATAGCTACCGATACAACAGTCATACACATATGCCTGAGTACAGTGCTCTGAGAGCTATTCAGCCGAATGCTATAGTATCACGGCACGCGGCTCAGAGGATTCCCAGTTTCACAAAGACGAGACTTTGAATTATTATAATTACGACTATGTCAACAAGCCGCTGGGGATGTACGCCAGCAGTCTCCTATGTGTAACTAGATTATGCCGCAGAAGCCAAGGCATCCGCGATGATTACATCCGCAGCCTTCTCACTGGCCATGTAGATAGACAGCACAATGTAGAAGCCAGGGATCTTGGGGAAGATGGACGCGTCCACAACCCGCAGCCCGTCGACACCACGCACGCGGAAGTCACCATCAAGCACGGCATTCGGGTCGCCGTCGGCGCCGATGGGGGCGGTGCAGCTGGCGTGGTGGCCCCAGGCCTCGTCCCGGGCCCAGGCCTTGAGGTCCTCCTCGGACGAGACCTCGGGCGGCGGGCGGACGCGCTCAAAGGCGCCGTCGAGCGGGACCAGGTTCTCGAAGGCCTCGATGCCGTACCGCATCCCCTCGTAGACGGCCTGCAGGTCCTCCTCGCCGCCGACGCCCTCGAACAGGCTGTGGAAGGTGATGTTGGGCGTGTCGCGCGGGTTCGCGCTCGTCAGGTTCACCACGCCCGCGTTGTTGCGGCTGTGGCCCTTGAGCGTCAGCCACGTCCAGACGCTCAGGTCCGACACGGCGTCGGCCGCGTAGCCCGGGTAGTAGCCCGGGAACGACGCCGGCACGCCGCCCAGGAACAGGTCCGGGTCGCCGTTCTCCGCCACGCTCGAGTGCTTGAAGTAGCCGAAGGCGATGCCGTTGGTGGTGTAGCCGCCCTTGAGCCCGCCCGCGAGGCCGTCCTGCCACTGGCTGTAGCACGGGTCCTCGCCGCCCTCGGTGCCGTTGATGTCGAGGAAGGTGCACTTCTTGAGCAGGGAGAACTCGGTCGGCGCCTTGCCGACGATGCCGACCTCGTACCGGTCCTGCATGTTCCCGCCCACGCCGGGGAGGTCCTTGACCACGGGGATGTCGAACGACTCGAGCTCGGACCTGGGCCCGACGCCGCTGAGCTTGAGGAGCTGGGGCGTGTTGAACGCGCCGGCCGAGAGGATGACCTCCTTTCTGGCGAAGACGCGACCGGGGATGCCACCGTCCTCCGTCTTGCTGGCGCGCTGGTCGGCCCGGTAGATGCTCTTCCCGTAGAGGTACTCCACGCCGGTGGCGCGGGGCTTGTCGCCCGTCTGGTCGAAGTTGACCTTGGTGACAAGGGTGTTGAGAGCAAGGTCGAGCTTGTATTTCTTTGAGCCGTCCTCGTTCGTGGCGGTGGCAATATCGTAGACAAAGTCGCGAGGAGAAGAACGCGAGTAGTCGGGGTCCTTCATGGAGAGCGGGATCTGGTAGATGTCGTCGAACTTGTCCCGGGTCTCCAGGTCGGTGTTGACATCCAGAGCCAAGATCTCCAGCAGACCAGTGACAGTGTTGATGACCTTGCCGAGGAGGCCCTTGCCCATTGTGGTGGCGGCCGCAAGGACAAGAGAGAGGACCTTGAGATCCTCGACAATCAGAACGGCAGGCGTGGTCTGCGTCTGCAGCCAGCCGTCGTACCCGTGAGATGAGCTGTCCAGGGCGCCGGGGAGGTAGTGGCACTTCTCCAGCTTCTTGTAGTACTCCCGCATGTTCTCGGCCCCCCAAGTGGGGTCACCAGTGATCTGAGCGATATACTCCCAATCATTGTCCTGAGGAAGGATCGTGACGAGGGCGTTGTGCTGAGAGCAGCCGCCCAGGGCTCCGACCCTAGGATACAAGATACCCAGCTGCTCAGATCCCTCGGGTGGGTCAAGTCCGACGTAGAATTCCCCGTCAGGCTTCCGGTAGGTCATCTTGCTGTCCTTCCGGGCCTGGACCGCGTCTGAATAGTGGTTGACAAAGTAGTCCCATGCGATCGGCTTGTACTCGGACGACAAGACGTGCAAGGCCGGCACCTCAACCTGAGGGTCGCGGCCATGGTCCTCTCCGGCGTCGATGAGCAGGACGCTGTAGTTGGCTAAGGCAAGACGGGCAGCAAGTGGTGCACCACCAGGTCCAGAGCCAACTACAACATAGTCATATGTGGAGTTGGCCTTGGGGCCCTCGGCTGTGAGAGTTGGGCCAAGAGGCTGGTCAAATCTAGATGAAAAATTAATTATTAGCAAGCAATATTAACAAATGCTCTTGGTCTTCGTGTTTAACTACGAGAGACATTGAGGGCAACTGGATTATCGGTCCCAGAACTTTTGTCCCAGAACTAGAACGTGAAATAAAGTGAACAGCACTTACAATGCGAGCGCGGCCCCGACCAGGGCTGTTATGGGCACAAGAGCCTTCATGGCGACCTATGAGTCGTGCGGGTGCGACAAAGATACCAGAAAAAATCCTTGCAAGTCTGATGAATGATAGTGGACGGGCTAGTAAGCAAGCACCGTGAAACACAATTACAATAAATGAGTGACTAGCCTTTGCGGCAGTTGAGGGTTTCGGACCAAATGAGTGACAGACGCCGCAAGCTTGCGTGCAGAGACAACACAATGCGTGAGGCCAGACCAGGGGGAAAAAACGAAGCCAAAGTCTGGGAGGTCCAAGTGGCAGGGTTTTATCTGACTTCATCGAGCCACCGCGATGGCGATGCCGATATGACTAGTCCCATGCATCCCCTTAGCTCATCGCGCTGTCCCCAGCGATTGCCAACAGGGCCTCGACTGCCTCCCCGATGTACGCATCCGGATATCGCCACGCGACAGACCTCGCGTAGACGGGCTGGCGGGGCCAGGCCAATGTCGACACTGTCCCAAATCGAGCCTCTCCTGACGATCCTACTGAAGTTTGGGGTTACAGCTGCATCTAACTCGTCAGGGATGCAGAGGCTTAATTTATGGAGACGCCTCCATGCAGCTGGTGGGCACGCCAAGATGGATAGACGGCCTGTCATATGCGGCAGGGTTTCACAATGCTAATCCTTTCCACGCAGAACCCCACCGAGTTGCCCTCCTATGGTACACACCCCATTATCACGGCCTTCTGAGTGAAGGCAGAGGACATGGTAGGTTGTCTGTTGGTAAGTAGGGTCGGCTGCAAACAATCAGTCTCACTGGTGGGCAACATTTAAAAGGCATGCTGACCGGTTGGGAAGTGCGCCATTGTCATGTATAAGAGGTGTTCAAGCGAGGGTTTGTAAGTCGCTATGGTCGAACACGACATGACGTTCGATCCCAGAGATCGATTTAATATACGCCTATCTGCCTCCCCCAGCTGTCAAGACGTCAAGACATATACACGTGCAAGACAGCTGCGGTGCTGTCAAAGCGCCCCCTGGCAGGACCTATCGCCTGTACGTAAACCCCAGGTTCTATCCCACATGCGCTAGTCAGAGAATGGCCTGATTTCTGGTCAACTGTGGGGTCTGATATTCGCGCACACGACATGGGTCGGCACAAGCTCATCGGCCTCAATAGCCTCGAGGGCGGGCCGGGCTGGACCGGCACCTGGGGGAGAAACTCCCGTCCCTGGCCTGACGCTAAACTCTACCAGAATTCTCCTAGGCCTCGCTTACACGCCGAACACACGGACATATGCCATATGCCAGGGTCCTAGAGTAGCCACAACGGTTTTCTAACGCCGTTTTGGCTTCGCAGGGCGAGAGGGGCCGTGTTCCTCTCACCAGGCTCACGTGGTACCGACGTGTCCAATATTGCCCGGCCCGGTTCAGGGGAATTTGATATGTCTTACAACACGTTCTCGGTGCCGGCGTCCCCAGCCGAACTTCTATGCTGTGGGGAGATAAACTTGCACAATTTCACAGCTATCCACCACAATACTCCCTATCATTACCTACGTATGCTCTCGTGACCCGTCCTGTCGAGGCCTCTTTTGGGAGGTTGTGCTCAATCCGGCCCCTCTCCTCCAGGCTGTAAGCGAGCTCTGGAGTGCCTGGCTCTTAACGAGATACAGACCAGCCAATCTCTGACAACCACGCAAATCCGAAAAGGCTGGGATTTTCTCTCGAGCATGGGGCCCTCCCACGTTTAGACCCATCGGGGAAGAGAACCCAAGCAGATCCTCCTTCGCAAATGAGTCAGTAGAGCCCGGCAACCAGGAGGGGAACGGCAGTGGTGATACCACACGGCAGAGCTGCAAGGGGCGGGATAACCGGCGATGAGTTGCCCATGAATAAAAAGTGTCGAGCCCTCCCTGAATTCTGCGCTCTTCCATTTCGAGAATGCAGCTCGTCAAGACCCCGGCGACGAACACCTGCGTCCGTGTCATAGACCCCCCCAACGGCTGCAGGCTGCCCACGTGGAAGACGCACGCGCGAAACTGATCCATCAGATATTCCCGCCCACCATGAGGCTCACAAGGCTCCTCGCGGCGTTTACCGCCACTCTTTCTATGGCCACAGGCGCCACGGCTGCAGCAACGGACCCGGCTGCGGAGGCAGCCGCGCTGGCCATGGCGCAGAAGCTGTACCCAACGTGTGCTGTAAGTCTATGTCCGGACACCGATCGCTGCGACCCCCCCCCCCAACCCCCGGCCTTCTTTACGGCCCCGTGTAAATCCCACTGCTAGCGGCCCGTTGTTCATTGTTGCTGATCATCCGCCGCGGCCCGTCTCAGCTCGTGTGCCTTGCTCAACTGGTCCCGACATCCGGCTGCAGCCTCACGGACACCAAGTGTCTCTGCACCGATGTGAAGCTCAACACCGCCCTCGCAGGGTGAGTCCTGAAAGGATGCCACCTGGAGGACCAGCTCCGTGAGTGAATTCCCTGATGTGATGGAGTGTCACGCCGCCATACCGGTACAGCCAACGTACAGTGTGGTCATTTCACGGAGCTAATATTATGTCTTCTGCTGCAGTGACCAAGAACGGCTCATCAACCATGTGCGGTGCACCCGTGCGCGACGACTCAGCGGTGCCAACTTTGGTAGCGGCCGTGGGTTTTGCTCTCGCTGCTTTCGTGTACATCCTGCGCATGTGCTCGGCACTGCCAGCGAACGGGCGTGAGCTTGGCTGGGATGACTGGACCATCACGGCCACCTTGCTCCTCACGATTCCGCCGACCGTCTTCGCTTTCCTCTGTGAGTCAACCCATGCGCACTTCTGTGTTATTCATTTGACGAGTCTTGACAAGTACGGGAAACTAATTATTTTCTCGAACAGTGTCCGACAATGGTCTGGGTAAAGACATGTGGACCCTTCCCCTCTGGAAAATCGAAAATGTTCTTTTTGTAAGCGGACCGACTCACGCCATTCGTTGCATCGCCTCAGCGCAAAAAAGACCAAGAACAGAAAAAACTGACGAAAGACTAGTACTACTTCATCGGAGAACTCTTTTACTTTGCGGCCCAGTCCATGAACAAAATCTCCATTTTGGTGTTCTTGCTACGAGTCTTTCAGCATAACGCTCTTAACAAGGCCATCTGGGCAACTATCGGCCTCTGCCTCGCTTACGCCGTGTCGTTCTTCTTCGCCACCTTACTCCAATGCTCGCCTATCAATCACGCATGGCTGCAGCTGGAGGAGTGGCACCATGGTCAGTGCAACAATATCCACCTTCAGGGCTGGATGAGCGCGATCTTCAACATCATCCTGGACATTATCATCCTTATCCTTCCCTTGTATGAGCTCTACAAGCTGCACGTCAACTTGCAAAAGAAGCTCATGTTGATGGTGATGTTCTCGCTTGGGATTTTGTGAGTTTTGGAGCACCACTGATCCGGTCGTCTGGAACCCGCAACGATGAGCAACGCACGACTAACCATGTCTTTTCGAACAGTGTCACTGTGGCCAGTATCGTCCGTCTCCGCACCCTTGTGCTGTTTGCCAACTCGACAAACATCACTTATGACTACATGGAGGCTGCCTATTGGAGCACCATCGAGCTGTACGCAGGGATCATCTGCGCCTCCCTGCCCGCCGTCTACAAGCTCTTCTCCAGCCTCGGCCTCAGCCCCACGTGGTCTACTATGAGGAACAAGATGTCTGGCGACTCTTCCGGGAGGACACCCGAGAACTCAGGCATGGCCTCGTCCGGGACAACCAAGACGGACCGGCCCAAGCCCCGACAGATCTCTCTGAAGCGTGGCGAGGACGCCGAGTTCATCCGTCTCGCAGATGTGGAATCCGGCAGCACGTCCGGGAAGGCATGGCAGTAGGCCAGAAGAGCGCTTCTTTCTCCTCCACTTCTCGTCTCCTTCGTTCGACATGGATTATCTGGATAATAGTTCTCGTCGCTGCCGGCAGATCCCTTGCAAAAACAACTTCATCAACTAGCAACTACCGTATAATAATCCTCAAACATTAAACTTCTGAGTTTTTCAGCCTAGTTACATGGCGATCTTCTTGGTGCGAAAGTATGATTTGCCTGTGTGACCATAAAGTGTTCCCCGGTCCAGTCGGCAAATGCGATTCCTCTCAAGGGGCTTGTAGTGTCCTGCTCTCAATGGCATCTCCGCCTGGCCTGAAAGGCTTCTTCCAGGAGTGCCCGCAGTCGTGCTGGGACGATGGCGTTACGTACCATGTAAATACCCTGACTGTAACACCGGCCGACACATTGTACTAAGCATTTGCCGATACCTTCCCTCCATTGCCGACGAGTGCACCTTGCACAGATTCCTGGAAAGAAGCCAGGGCCTACTTATACCGCGGGACATCGGCTTCGTTCCAACGCGGGGACTTCAGGAGCTCAAGACCGCCGAGGGCCTCTCGCCCGCAATCAGCGCCCCCCCGTCTCCCAGAATCTAGTGGTGAAGATCACCCCCTGCGCACGAGTCAGGCTACGGCCTTTCCTGTTCGATCACTTTGCACAGCTGACGGGAAGCGAGAAATCGAGGCGGCCGATCACAGCAGTGGGTCCTCCACACACCAAATGACAGCCCGGCGGGTGGGTCCAGCCTACTCTCGATCGGTGCTCTTGGGTATTGCGATTCCCTCGCCAAACCCACACGCACATGAGGACTTGTCCCGGTGCGGCAATGGCGAGGCCGCACTCCTACCGAGGTCGTGGGCTAGCGACATACTGAGAGGCGGAGACCCCACAGCCTGAAGACGCAGCCCCCCTTACCAAGCTTCCTTCTCTCCTGGGTAATACTTTGACGTCGATTGGTCCGCCGGAGTCCCGGACTGCATGAGACATTCAAAGAGAAACTTGTAGTAGCTGAGGTCTCGTCTTCATTTGAGCTTCTTCTCAAACGACAGTCCTGTGACCCGAGTGAAGTATCTCGACTCACACGCTCTTTTACGGTACTCATCGCTTGGTGCCATACCCACGCTCTTTACTGTCGGTTTCACGTCATTCCTTAGTAACTGTGCGTATCATTGGACCGCTTGTTTCAGTCTCACCATGGTCCTTCGTTCGCGTGCTGTACAGGTATGCGCTGCTGCTGCCACAGTCTTCAGCCCTGCCGTGGATGCCTTCCCAACGGTCGAGAACTTTGCCAAGCTCATCCGGTACACCCCCGGTCTCGACGACGCTTCTGCCCATTTTGCAAAGATTCAGGAGGAGCTTGTAAAGCTGAGGGACAAGAGGCTCCTGTTTGACCCGCTGACAGACCCGATTGATGGTACGTCGTAGCCAATGAGTCGGTCCCGGCCGGTATGGAGAATGCTTGTGTGGCACAATGAGCTGACCTTGATACTACTCCAGTTACCGGAGATCATGCCTTTGTGCCTCCAAACTTTGACAGTGGTGATCAGCGTGGGCCCTGCCCGGGGCTGAATGCCCTCGCGAACCACAACTACATCCCTCACGACGGTGTTGTCGGAGTAAGAAACCCCTACCGTTGCAGCCCAGGATACCAGCTATATGTGTACTGACAGAAAGGCTGCAGTTCGTGGATCTCATTGATGCTTTGAACACCAGTGAGTCTGACCCTAGTTAACACATTGTTGACACCATGAGTAGACGGACGACGTCGGGCAAGAGATGCCACTGGTCATCACTTGGAGTGAACTCATCATATACTGACAGCTGCCCCAAAGTCTATGGCATGGGCATCGACCTGGCCACTGTCCTCGCCATCATGGGAACCGTCGGCGTCGGCAACCCAATTTCCCTGACTCCAGGATTCTCCATCGGAGGCGCGCCACCAGACGACAGCCTCTTCTCGTCCAACATCCTGGGCAACCTCCTCGGCCTCCTCGGGAAGCCTCGCGGTCTTCAGGGCAGCCACAACTGGATCGAGGGTGACTCTTCAAACACGCGCGACGACCTGTACGTCACGGGCGACGCGTGGACGATGAATATGACGTTGTTCAAGATGGCGTACGACGGCGCCGAGGGCGACGTCATCACAATGGAAGATATCGGCAACCGTGCGGCGGCGAGGTTCCGGGAGAGTATTGAGATTAACCCCTACTTCTACTATGGGCCTTACACGGGCCTCATTGCGCGGAACGCCGGGTATGCTTTTGCTGGCCGAATCCTGAGCAACCACTCGGAGGAGTTCCCCGGTGGGCAGTTGAGTAAGTAAACATGGTGCATAGCTCAAGCCAGTGTCCGGTGAGAAGTTCAAACTAACAACTCTCCTACCCACAGCCAAGGACGTCTTCAAGTCCTTCTTCGCCGTCACCGACGGCGAGAACGGCGAGATGGTCTACAACGCAGGCCACGAGCGCATCCCCGAGAACTGGTTCCGCACCCCGGTCGACTACGGCCTGGTGTCCCTGAACCTGGACCTCGTCTCCTGGCTGGCGCAGCACCCGGAGCTGGCCAGCGTGGGCGGCAACATGGGGAAGGTCAACTCGTTCGCCGGCGTGGATCTGCACGACGTCACGGGCGGCGTGCTCAACGCCACCAGCCTGCTCGAGGGCAACAACCTCTTCTGCTTCGCGCTCGAGGTCGTCAAGACGTTCGCGCCCAACGCCCTCGCGCCCATCTTCAAGTCGCTCGAGGCCCCGCTCAAGATGATCAACGACGCCGTCCTGGACCCGCTGCTCGATATCGGCTGCCCGGCCTTCCAGGACATGACCATGGAGGGGAACGACTTCTTCACTGGGTTGTCTGGGCAGTACCCGGGTGCTAACAAGAGCGGCTCCGCGTTGTAGGGAATTTGCGATCATGGTTGTGTCAACCATTGATACTGGCGTCTCCGGATTCGGACATATTTCCACGCCCAATGAGTATCACTCTGTACATGCCACATTAGCGATACATGGATTTATGGTAATATTTAGTATTATAATTCGCACCATGCTTCAGAAACAGGTTTCCCGATGATCAATGTGAGCTCGTAGTCAAATTACTTCTGGGGCCCGTCCGTCGAGTCACTGAGAAGAATAGGTACCCTATCAACTGTAGACGAGCGTGAAGACGAACATTCACTACTCATGGAGCCCGGTCTACCTCCAAAGGCGAGGTAGTACTGAAAACGTAAGCCTGAGAGCTGGTCATCTTGAGCTGAGCGGTGGCTGGGAAAAGGGGGAGGGGTGGAAGTCTTGAACTCCTGGCAGTCAGAACAATCAGCACTGGATTTCATCAGGATAGCGCAGCCAGTTTGTCTGACCAAAGTCGCAGGCAAATCAACAGGTGATCTATTTCGTGGTTGATGAAATCAAGGAGGCTTGCCAGTGTTGCACAAGCATCGAGTGAGCTTCGGAGAAAAGCGCGCCTGGACAATTAGATGAATATATATGGAGGCTACCGCCAGCCTTACTTATCCTTCTAGTTGCAGTACTTGTCCCAGCGCTTCTCGCAGGTTGTCTCTTGAAGTATGCGAAGATTAAACGAGCATTAATCACACATATCTTCAACACTTTTCTCATTGCCACAGCATCCCTTTATCCTCGTAGCTTCTGACACATTGGACTAACGACGAGATGGACATGTGGTGGAAATCTAGATACTCTTCTTCAAGGCCAGGGATTAGAAGAGAGTATTCTCGTCTTGCAGCAGTTTGAGACATTGACCCTCGGTACTGGGAGGTTTGTATCTTTCGCTGTGTGTGTGTGCAATTTGTTTTGGTGTCCTACCTGGCCAGCTTCTGAAGAGAGGCTCGCTGGCAATTCAGACTTTGTCCTGGTGAAGAACAGAGACACTGAAGCTTTCTCCGATTAATAAACAGTCCGCATCCCACCTCGGACAGGTGGAGGTCGAGATCTTCTTTCGGTTTCCAATACTCAGCGTCCGGGATTATCCTAAACTCAGAGGTCGGCGGCGCCGGGTGCAACTCATAACGGGTTAATCCAGGTGATCACGTTTCTTAGCGGTAGCAGGATATTCGATGCGGCGCGAGGCATAATGTCGCGAGCGCGAAACGGCGCGAAAACGCGCGGGCTTCAACTACGCCTTGGTTCTAAATAGGAAACTCCGCAGTGCACACTGTGTCGCCAGACGAGGGGGCCGGGAGATTGATGCCGCACAAAGCTTGTCACTGTCGAATGGGAGCTAATGCGCGCGACAAAAGTAGCCCTTGCGAGTGACCAGCGCAGATGTAGACTACGGCCTGATTATTCCATCTCAAGGCAGAATTCTTTACGCCATCCATTGCCGACTGGGTGCGCGGAACTTTCCGTTGTCTCCGTGGGTTCGTGACACGCGAACATCAAAGGTTGTTTGGAGAGCGCGACGGCTTATTGGCGAACACTAAGCTTTCTAGGTTTCCGTGCATTCCTGGATCAGGCAAGTAAAGTGAGAAAATGACGACGGCGCGGGTGACAACTCGGTTTCGGCCGCCCTTGGCTGGGAGCGCCGGAACTCGACAGCGGCATTGAGCGACACGCCTGGATGGAGTCGTAAATCCGGAGTGATGGCTCGGCATGATTCCCCGCACTCGGACCCTCGCTGGCACCAGTGCGTCTCATTGGAGACTGTTGGGCGGCTATATATATTTCCACGTAATCGAACAACTTCATGTGAGATTCGCATATGTAGACGGCTGGTGGACCATCACGAGATATTCTCATTGCATTGTAAAATCAACCAAGGACACGGCTACGCAACCTCCCAAGAGCAGATACGCAGTCATGGCCACTAACGGAGCACATACGAACGGCACGCTGTTCACCCCCGACAAGTACCCGCCATTCCCCAAAGACGTCCCAAGTGTGAAGCTCGAGACGTTCTCGCTCGCTCAGCTGGAGAAGGGCGACAGGACACTCGAGGACAAGCTGTTCGAAACATGCAAAGAGCGGGGCTTCTTCTATCTGGACCTCAATGGGAGCCAGGTCGACTCTATGGGGCGAGACTGTGACGACATTGCCAGGCTAGCAGAGAAGGCGTTCAAGCTACCAGAGGAGGTCAAGGAGCAGTACGGCGTCACGGATAACATATTCGGGTGAGCCTGGCGTCCCCCACCCCTCCCAAACCTCTATACAGTCATTCACAACACACATGGCTGACCACGGTCCAGCTTCAAGAAGGTGGGAGCCACCAAGACCGATGCGAAGGGCACCCCAGACACGGCGGGTTTCCTCAACATCTCAAAGGACCGCATCCTCGACAACACAGACCGGTGGCAGTACCCACAGCTGATCCTGGACCACAAGCCCCTGCTCGCGCGGTACATGCGCAGCGCGCACGGCACGGGCCTCAAGATCCTCTCCATCCTCGCCGAGCGCCTGGGCCTGCCCAGGGACGGGTTCGACGGCCACCACCGCCTGGGCGAGGAGTCGGGCGACCACGTGCGCATGACCCACGGCCCGCCGCGCAGGACGGCCGAGCTGCCCGAGATCCAGACCCCCGGGCACACCGACTTCGGCACCATCACCATCCTCTTCAACTGGCTGGGCGGCCTGCAGGTCTGGTCGGACCCGTCCAGGGGCTACTTCGGCAACGTCGTCGACCCGGAGAGCACGGCCGGCCCTGGGGGTGGCGACGAGGGCGGCGAGGCGCCGAGGTGGCTGTGGGTGCAGCCCCCGCCCCCGAACCACGCCATCGTGAACCTCGGGGACGCGGCGGTCAAGTGGACGGGCGGGGTGCTCTGCTCGGGGAGGCACCGCGTGGTGCCCGCCCCGGGCGAGCAGGGCAAGTTTGACAGGTACAGCATTGTTTACTTTGTCAGGCCCGAGGACAAGGCCGTGCTCAAGAGGATGGTGGCGCCTGGGATCCCGAAGCTGGAGCCTGGGGAGAAGGAGGAGGAGATCACGGCCAAGGATTGGATTCTCAAGCAGGCCCAGGGCCTGGGGCAGAAGTTGGCTATCAACTGAGATGAACGTGTGACTTCATAGTGTGGAGCATGAGAACCAGAATGCAGCCTATATTGGATCTTTGACAAGGGAAGCCAGTCGAATTAGTTTTGCAATGACGGAGATGATATTTGAACCTGTGTAACGAGTAATGATTTACTTATTTATAAGTAATTACCCAATCTCCGGGTTGACAGTCCAACTAGCATAAGTTGTGCCCTCTTTCTCTTCGCCTTCTTCGTCTCTCAGCTCCGCTCTTCCTTCTATTCTCTCCTTTCTCCTCTTGTTTCCTGGCTTCCTTTTGTGCCACTGTCAGTAGTCGACTCTCAACCCAAAAGGTCGCACATGACCCTGTCTTCACGGCATATCTTCTCCCCACGAAGAAGGGAGAGTTGATGGCCTACCTGAACAGGATTTGTGATACCAAGAACATGTTGAGATCGCTTTACGCCAGGCGTGGGGAGACGGACACTCGGGATGCAGTATCAGATGATGGCATATGGAGGTGGAGAGACTGCTGGGACTGCCCCGGGGAAAGGGCCACATAGTGGCCGTTACCTTCAATATCAAATTCCAGCTATTTTCTTTCTTTCGTTGTAATGAAGCGAATCGGAATAGCCTCCTCGATCCGATGCGAGTGCCTTCTCGGGCAAGCCTGCCTCGGGATATCGTCCCGTCACAAATCGTCCGGCAGCCCACTTTTCCACGGAGCACAGCCCAGGAAATCAGCTTATTGTAGGGCGCTAGAAAGACAGCCCAGTGTGAGCATCCCTCTGGGAAGAATTCCCGGTAGTATGTTTATCCAGCGCACCTAGGTAATCTTCAGCTAACTCAAGGTTGTGGCCAATAAAATCTGCCGAGTGTTGACGTAAAAAATGAGACCCTGCGTGGATATTTCAGCTCCGTAGCAATCATCTTCCATTGTTCAAGCAACCTCCGATCCGTGGGTGGAAGCAAGGCAGCGCGCGCCGGTTTTTCCTTTGCTCTCCGAGATGAGGTCACCATCGAAGATCACGAGGCTCCGCGCGAGAGAAACGAAGCGACGTGGTATTCGTCCATGGGCGTGGCGTACCACCTTAGACCAAATATAGGACCTAGGTACCTACGAAGCCTTCTGCGCTTCCGTATTTCGGATATCCTGTGAGGCCAACGGGCGGAGTGACTTGACCACGGCAGACGACGCCGGGACGAATATCGTTGTGTAGGCAAGGCACCCCGGTTACCCGCAACGATATCGCAAGGCTTAATAAATGAAAATGCATCGACTTGGCAAGCATCCCTCACCGCACGGAGCCGTTCCAAGATTGCCATGCCGGGGATTCGACGCGATCCAAATTCCTTCAAGCGCTTCCAGATATCGGAGCAACATCGTCAACCAAGTAGTATCATGTGCAGGACTCATGAGAGGGGCAGGATCTCGCTAATGAGCACGGGAGGACAGATGCTATTCCTGCTCGCGCCACAGTCAGAACTCGGCAGACTACGTAGTACTACCGTACTTCCTCACCGCAGGGACAAGACGCGCAATGTTACCTACCCAACTCCGAAGCGATGAACCATGATATAGTTCCAACCACGGCGGATCCGGATATCAAAGACCTGACTCGAGAACCAAAACACAAAGCGCGCCCTCGTCCGAATGCTACCCGAGCAGACGCCGAACCAAAAAAGACTTCATGCAGAGAAGCCCTTGTAGATTTTCCAGATCGGCTTCCAAATATCTAACTCTCCATCATTCTGCCCGCCTGCCCGCCGGCCGCACGGGCAGAGAACAGACAGCATTGAGTCCCGACAAGCCTTGCCTCTTCCCTTTCGCCACAGGCCCGGGGCCCCAATCCGCCTCGCCTCACCTCTTTTCGCCTCGCCTTGCCAGCGAGAAGCGGTCGTCCCCGCGGAACGAGATAACAAAACAGCATACCAGAGCAGCCCATACTTTTGACGTTTTCGTCCCCAGACCATTGAAGACTTGTATCGCACACCCCCCCAAGCTTCAATCGGTACACACCCTATAGTAGAATACCATGCACAGCCGCACCCCGAGCGGCGGCCCGAAGCGCCATCTAAGTACCAGCAGCAGCAGCAGCAACATGCGGCCGGCCGCCACCGCTTGGCGATGATAATGGACGACAACAACAACGGCGGCGGCGGCGACCAGGGCCCGCTGATGCGGGGCAGCGTGGCGGCCGCCCTGATCAGCGCGACGGCCTTCACCGCGGCCCGCCTGTACTGCAGCGCCGTCCTCATGAACCGGACCCGGCGCGAGGATGTCGTTATTGTGCTCTCGCTGGTGGGTTTGGAGCCTTGGATGTCGATCAATACCCAATAATTCACCCTTGCCTTTCTCCGTGGCTTTCCCTTCTCTCACCCCCACACCACACCACCCTTTTAATCATCCACATTACCCCCTCCTTCCCCTCGACACATTCCCCACAACCCCATGGGGGAAAGGAAACCCGACCCCGCCCGAGAATAAATCAACGCTGACAACGACACCCGTGGGTGGATACAGCTCTTCCTCTGGGCCGGCTGCATCCTCACCATCCTCGCCGTCGGCAGCGGCATGGGCCGGCACGCGGCGGCCCTGACACCCGACCAGCGCGCCGCCGCGCGCCTCTACTACCTCGCGTCGGTGTGGCCGGCGCTGCTCGCCATCGCGGTGCCCAAGGTCGCCGTCGCGGGGCTCATCGTCCGCGTCTTCACGCCGGGCCCGTGGACGAGGGCGGCCATGGCCGGCGCCGTCTGCGTCGGCGTCGTCAACTACGTCGTCATCTCCGCCCTGTCCACGTTCCAGTGCCGGCCGCTCGCGGCGTCGTGGGACGCGCGCGTGCCGGCGGCGTGGTGCGTCAGCGCCAGGGTGTACTTGGATTTGTGCTACTTCACGTCAAGTCAGTCGGTACCATCCAATCAACCCACCCGGGGGGAGCCCGCCAGCTCTCTGTGTGGTGGTAGTTAGAAGACAGGTCAATGTCCTGCGGTTAATTAGCAGTCCTCAGTTTCTGACCTCTCCATTGGTGCCAGGTTACTCCGCCTCCGTCGACTGCTACCTGGCCATCTACCCGGCCCTCGTCTTCCGGAAAATGGGCTTCAGCATAATTAAGAAGATCGGCCTCAGCCTCGTGCTGGGCCTCGGGATCGGCGTGACGGCCGTCGCCTGCCTCAAGATCTCCTACCTTCACGCCCTCACGGGCGAAGACTTCACATGTATGTTAGGTCGGCCGATCTCAAATTCCCCTGACCCAATACCTACCACCCCACCCCCTCTCTCTTGAGTCTGTGAAACAACCAGAGCACTGACTGTCGATGTTGCGAAAGGGATGACCCCACGCCTGACAATCTGGACAATGTAAGGAACCCTCGAGAATCAAATCAGTAGTATCCAGTCTCATCAGGCACACACACACAAAAAAAAAAA
>LJJS01001034.1:30390-77919 GCA_001447215.1 Diaporthe aspalathi
GGGGGGGTTGGTTCTCGTCAGGAACAGGGCAGGGCGTCTTTACCGGATGATGGCACATGTCAGGGTGTTCTTGAGCGTCTGCTCGCGGACGGCGGCTTCGACCGCGGCTCGGACCGGGGCGGGGATGTCGTTGGGGTCGAGGGCCCAGAATATCTGTTTGAGTGGGATGAGTTCTCTCTCCGGTCAGAAACGCGTCGACTGGAAGGGTGGGTGGGAGTGGTGTGTACTATAGGCAGTGATGGGCGGGCGGGCGGCCGAGGTAAGGCGAGACTTACATCTGGCTTCTCCGCCGAGCCCCCGTACCCCGTCGGGTACAGCTCCTCGTACGCCTTGGCCTTGACGTCGTCTATGGCTCGTCTTACCCAGCTCATGGTGAATACTACTCGTGTCGGTCAGATTAGGGCTTGTTCAATGTTGGTAAAGTGTGTTTGCATACTCGATCTATGTTTCTTCACACGCAAGGGTCTTTGGTGAGATTCTTGAATGCCTGTAGTCATTGCTGGATCTACATCGCGTGGGGGAGGGGTGTTTTATCTGCATCTTTGTCTGCTTGCAACGGATGCGGGTAACTCGGCACGGCTTTGTCTGGGGACTTTAGCATAGATTTACATATCCCGTTCCGGATGAGGCCCGTAAGGAGTATTAAGTGAAGACAAAGGTAAGATGCAAAAAAGACACTTTGGTAAAGTGTCACAGTTGCTACTGTGCCTGCAACGGTCGAATTTCCAGTAAATACACTTAATGGTTGAGAGCGGTATGAAGCCAAATTGCGCAGAACACAACCTCGCAACTGTAAATAGACAGTCAAACAGCTCTTATGGGCCTATAGAAGCAAAATGTTTTTTGGGAAAGGCTTTCGCCAACTTCGAGAACCAGATCTGAGTCAAACAGTCACCTTGAAAATTGATATTATTGTGCTCAGATGGTCCAGCTCATTTAGCCTACTTAAGTAGTCATTGCGTTACCAGGCTCTCCTCATCTGTGTACATTACTCAGCTCCACCCTTCCTAGTGTCGCGGCTTCATACACAGAGCCTTCTGAAAGAAGCCCCAGACCGACTTTGGCACGAACGGCGAAGCATGCAGTGAATCGAGGTCATTCAGACGCCACATCTGCGGTCCCACAAACGCACCACCTGTTTCTCCTTGCGGCTGAGGGGGCGAATCCTCCTTATTGACGCTTGATTCCGTCGGGAGGCCGAGTTCCTCTATGGGAATATCCTCAAATTCTGGACCTGGGGACTCCGCAGCCCCGACTGCCCCTTGTTCCCGACGCCCCTCGAACCACTCGTGTTCGAGCAGCCTGCTCGCGGGGACACGGTCCTCAGGGAACCATCTAAGCACCTGTCTAATCAGGTCCACCGCCCCAGGCAGCGCCTCGCGGGGGAGCTGCCGTTTGAAGTTGCTCAAGTTGGCCGGCCTTGTGCCTCCGCCCGTGGCCACAGCAGGTTGCTTGGCCTTGTCCTCGAGCGCAGCGGGTACCTCCGCTTTGGTCTTCCTCCGCTCCTTGAACAAGTCAGGATGCAGCTGCTTGACCGCCTTGCCGAGAACCCCGAAGAGGCAGTCCTCGGTGCCGAACTCGTCGCGGCATTTCCCCACCCGCCGCTCCAGGACGTCAGGGTCCCACAGCAGGTGGACGCCCGGGTCCGACGCGGCGCGGAGGCGGTAGCACGGGTACCCGCCCTCGCAGTGCTCGACGAACCTGGCCCGGACGGGCTCGGGCATCGGGCCCAGCCCGAGCTCGAGCTCCTCGAAGCTGAAGGAGCCGGCGAAGTCACAGGGGGACACGCCGCACAGCACCTCCGCGATGGTGCAGCCGAGGGCCCAGAGGTCGCTGCCGGCGCCGGGCGGCGAGCCGAGCTCGTGCTGGCACTCCGGGGAGCAGTACCGCTCGGGGATGGCGGACTCCTTCGTCGGGCTCCCCACCTTGAAGGACACCCCGAAGTCGATTATGGCGATGTTGTCGGTGATGCATTCGTCCTCGAAGGTCAGGTTCAGTGGCTGGACGGCGTATTCTGGGGCGTTTGGGCCGCAGGAGGGGACTTTGTCGTGCTCCCCTGCCATTACTATCGCGTAGGTGTGTGGTTCGGGCAGGTACCGTTCCATCTGCTCCTCCGTGAGGTCCCCGAGGGTTGTCTTGAACAGGATGTTGGAGGGGCGGAAGTCGCCGTGGCAGAGCCCATGGCCGTGCATGAAGTCCATCCCCTCCACGAGCTGGAAGCAAATGTCCTTCAGCAGTGGGATGTTATCCCAGTTGCGGGTCCGCGAGTCGGTGATGGATGGCCCCAGCACGGGCATGACCACACACAGATGCTCTCCGTTTGGGCCATGCTGTGTGAATGTCTCCCGCGGCATGACAATGTGGTTGTCCCACGCCTCCTGACCCGAGACGCCTCCGAGAAGCTCCCCGAGCTTCAACTCCGCCAGCTTGTCGACGTGCTTGGAGAGATCAGCTTGGAGGACCTTGACCGCGCAGAAACACCCGAGAAGGAGGTCTCTGCAGAGCCACACGAGTCCGTATGTTCCCTGTCCCAGCTTGTGCCACACTTGGAACCGGCCATCCTCCCCGAGGCGGTCGCCGAGGATGACTGGATGGTGGCCACCTGGTCTGTACTGCTCGAAGTTTTCCAGATCGTCAGAGCCGTCGAGGTCGTGCGTGTGATACCGTTGTCCTTTCCATTGAAGCGGGAGGTATTCAGTGTGATGATTTCCCTCGTCTTCATAGTCGTCGTAGTCGATGAAATCGTCCATCCCATCGTGACCTTCTTGCATCTCCCAATATTCCGGGGACTGTCCTCCCTCGGGTGGAGGCAGATCTTGGTCCCATTCGGGATCAAAATTGCAATTTGACGACATTAGTGTGATGGGTCTTGAGTGCTGTAGGTGAATACTGCTTAACCGTAAAAAGTAATGCTTGAAAAACGTACTAGTATGCTAGCAGCCGATTTACCCCTATTGTGTGGTGTAGTTGAACTGGGTGGATGAAGATCGTGTAAGAGATGGAGGAGGTCTATTTCAAGGTGCGCAAGTCAAGGGCGGACTTATCTGGACAATGAATGTTTAAAGATTACGAAATCTCACCCTCGCTGCTTTGTCTGCCGGCAGGTGCCTAAGTTTAGACGCCGCGGGCGCCGGCTGAAATATTCTTTGATCTGAAAGCAAGCTGTGATCAAGCCGCGTGGCATTGTCATATACCATATCGTACGAACGGGACTGAATCAAGGTCAGCCGGCAACACCTATTGTTGAATCCACCGACCTTTGTCACAGGTATTCAACTACTATTAAGGGCTCATTGACGTGTTGGTTAAATACTTAAGTAACTACCTAGGTACGGAGGATGCCTGGGTCCTCAAGATGGAACCACATCTGAACACAGAGTCGAGAAAAGCAAACTACTACTCGAAACATCCACAGGTAAGGAGGTAGAACTTCCGGACTATCAAGATACAAACAAATCCCACCGCGCGCACATACAGGTCCGCAATGCATCAACCACACAGACAATGGCATCCCTATGCGGGGCGACATCTCGCAAGAAGGTACGGTATGGAATACTACTTTACGATCAATGATACGTCCTCACAGCGGAGGACTCACCGTTATGTATTGCAGGCATTGCGAGGAATGGTCCTGCACCAGAAAAAAGGTCCGCCTGCTTATAGCCGCGCGGCACCCCGTAGCCCCGTTGGGCGTTGGAGGTACAGGCCGGGGATGAAGATTGGCCGAGGACTCCCCATGAAGGGAATGGAAAGCAAAAGACTTACTGAGGGCTCGGGAAGCGGGACGCTCGATGACCCCAAAGTCCTGTACAACACAAACATTGACCAAGTTTCGACAGAGCTGATTGAGCAGTGCGAAGACATTGTCAAGACGGAGGCCAGGCGCCTCGGGATGACTTGCGTCGTTATAAGGTATGTTCATGCACAATCGCCCCATTCCTGCATTATTTCAGAATACTCTTAGTATTAAAGGAACGATTTCACTAACAGGACTATAGGGGTGACCTTCACAACACTACACGCACGCTTGACCCCTGGACCAAGCAGATTATCATGATCGAAGATCCCCAAAACCCCCGCAGGCAAATGCCCCTGCTGGAGCCCCTCGACGACCACTTGACGGTCTCCTTCGGGACGGTGCTGAATAATCCGTCTTCATATGGCCTCGACAACATCCAGCTGACCGGCCACCTCTTCATCAACGTGGTGCGGGAGGACGAGGCCGAGAGCTGGCCGAACCAGCGTGACCCCGACAGCGGCCTGATATTCCCGAAGCCGCTGTGGAGGATGTCGGCCGACTTTGCCCAGGGGCTGGCGAGGATCAAAGGTAAGTTGCCCCCCTGGAAGAGGAGGCACATCCAGGACGGGTATGAGGAGTGCAGTGAGGAGTACTGGGAGAATGGGAGCTCCTTGAGGAGGAACCCCTATAATTATAACCTCAGAAAATAAGTTGAGGAGGCTGGCGAGCTGGAATCGCTGGTTGGTAACTGCGTTACCCACGAGAACATACCTAGATAATTCCGATAGCTGTGTCGAGCACGGCATTAGACTACGAGCATTTGAGTATGGAAATGATTATAGATAAAAAAAAATTAAAGCTGCTGAGCGGTTAAATTGGTTCGGCATGAGTGCGACAGTCCTGGTGGGTAAACACCTGGGAAAACGTGATCCCGGAAACTCGTACCAGTCGAGGTCGAGAAGAACGTACCGAGGAGCTATCATGCAAATGCATCACTCGCACCCCGCATTCAAATCAGCCGGCCGTATTATTGACTCCATGGAGAAGCCCTGTAGGTGGATCTTTACCCCGGACGGGAACTAGGAATCCCCACCACTCCACACCTGGGCAGGGCACCTTCGCCAATGGTGGGGGTGTTTGGTTGAATGGTACGGGTCTTATAAGTGCAAAGAGGAGAATGGACTCCCCGCTTCCTTGAGACTGCAAAGGGACAGGCTTCCAAGACACATTGAGAGAAAAAAAAATACGGCCTTGTTAACAGGACAAGCATATCCCAGGGCATACTCAAGATCGACACAAACCTTCATCCGTTCAGACCACTATGGAAGCGGAACTAGCTGATCTGAAGCAGCAGGTGGCTGCCTTGTCGAAGGAGTTATCGCGGGTCTCAGGTGAGTTTCGTTAATGGTCCGGATGAGCAGCTCAATGAGGAAGACCAAGATGTGCTGATTCCTCCCATCCAGACGAGGCCGAGATACGCAAGACCCACTTCAAATATGGCTACTACCTGGACAAGTGCCTCTACAACGAAGTAGTCGACATGTTTGCCGACCACCCCGACACGTACGTCGAGTTCCTCGGGTCCCGCTACCGAGGCAAAGAGGGAGTGAAGCGGCTCTACCAGGGCCGGTTCCAGAACACATTTGTCAAGGGTCGCAACGGCCCCGTGTACGGCTTCCTCCTCGACCACATCATGATGCAGGATATTGTCGACGTCGACTCGAGTGGCACACACGCTTGGGTGCGCATGAGGGCGTTGATGAGCGCTGGAACGGTAATTCCGGACCTTTTTTTTTAATCCCTGCGGACGTGCCCGCGTGCTTTACACCGGGCCCCGCTGTGGACGCCGATGCTGGTCGCTAACGCACATCAGCATGATTCTGTCAATGAGACGCACCCTCGAGGGCATGTCCAGTGGTGGGAAGGCGGGCTCTACGAAAACGAGTACATCAAGGAGAACGGGGTCTGGAAGCTGTTCCGGTACCGCTACTTTCCCTTCTGGCACGCCGAGTTCGAGAGCGGCTGGAGTCACACCAAGAAGAACTAGTAAGCACCATTCTCCTCCTTTTACTGTGTCAATAACTGCATCATCATGTTTTAGAGAAAGATGCCCGGCTGCCTCGCTATAAGACCTGTGACCAGTGACTAATACGTACTAGCATCCCGTGGCCCACAAAGACGTTCCCGGAGGACCCACTAGGCCCGGACGAGATTCTCGAGCAAAAGATGCTCTGGCCGGACACTCGGGTCGTTCCCTTCCACTATCCGCACCCGGTGACGGGGCGCAAGGTCAAAGATGACGACCTGAGGGCTCCTCACTGGGGTCAGGATGTGAACACGTCGGATAAGCCTCTGAATCTGAAGCTGCCCGATGGTCAGAAGCGTGAGGGCGCGGAGGAGGGAGTGGCCGAGTCGAAGCCGGGCACCAAGATTCTGCCCGAGCTGGTTCAGAACAAGGCGGTGAATGGTGCTTGATTTTAAGGCTGAAGCTGTTGCTGTTCGCTTTCTCTGCTCTCAGAATATCGTAGATAATTCCTGTGATTTCACTGTGGGATCTGGTCCTTTCGGGCGTACATAGTTATCTCCCCTGAGCGCATTACTTGGTGTCAGCAAATTATAACAGACACGGACGAGAGACACCCAACCCAGCCCGGGTTTACGGGCATAATTACGCGTTTCTAGTCCAGTTTGACCAGTCCAGTCCAGTTAGACAATCTGCATTAAGAATCACTGACGGGCCGCTCATGTACTCCACACCGAGTTGACAACCTCCAGGGCGAAAGCTCAGGGATGAAAGCTCCAATTCTCTCCAACTGCCGCATGTCCTGCGCACTGGACCCCGCACCCCGGGATGATCAATACCTGACAGATTATCCGGGTTCCCACAACGTAGCACTGTCAGGCCGCTCGCCACGTCTCCCTCGGGAGTGATGCCGAAGTCACGGGGAGTTGACTTCGAAGTGTCGGCGGCGGGCTATCTCGATGGCCCGTACAAAATGTCACTTCACCTTTGCGCGCGGGAATGCTTTGGAGGTTAATTAACACCCGGTTCATCTTCAAGGGCGATTATAAACACAAGATATCCGCCCACCTTGTCTAAATCACTGTTGCCTAGGTAGTTAACTTCCGCAATAAGCTCCGGCCTTGCACCATGGCTCACATATTCGCAATCGCTCCCGCCGTCAAGGGATATTCCGACGGCCGCCTGACAAAACCAGGTGAGGCGACGACGTTTCCGCAGACCCCATTCTTCAGCGGCTTCAACAAGCCCTCGCGCTTCGAGGGCGACGTCTTCGACCTCGAGGTCACGGGGACCATCCCCAAGGAGATCAACGCCACCTTCTACCGCATCCAGCCGGACCAGCGGTTCCCGCCCCTCTTCGAGGACGACGTGCACTTCAACGGCGACGGGTCCGTCACGGCCATCCGCATCTCCAACGGCCACGCGGACTTCAAGCAGCGGTACGTGCAGACGGACCGCTACAAGGCCGAGACGGCCGCGCGGCGGGCCCTGTTCGGGCGCTACAGGAACCCCTTCACGGACAACGAGAGCGTCAAGGGCGTCATCCGCACGGCGAGCAACACCAACATCACCTTCTGGCGGGGGATGCTGCTCGCCAGCAAGGAGGACGGCCCTCCGTACGCCATGGACCCCGTGACGCTCGAGACGCTGGGGCGGTTCGACTTTGAGGGCCAGATAAAGGCGCCAACGTTCACTGCGCACCCCAAGTTCGACCCCGAGACTGGCGAGATGATATGTTTTGCGTATGAGGCGGGGGGGAACGGGAACGACGGGTCTCTGGATATCATAATGTGGACCATAGACGCGGATGGCAAGAAGACCGAAGAGGCGTTCTACAAGGCACCGTTTGCGGGCATGATTCACGGTGAGTACCATTGTCGTCCTGCTACAGCTCCACTGTACCACTGGGGCACAAATAATTAATATATTTTAAAAAAACAGATATTGGTGTATCCGAGGACTTCGTTGTAATGCCCCTGACTCCTCTCAAAGTCAACGTGGATAGAATGAAGAGGGGTGGTGAGAAGTACATCTGTCCGACCCGATAACCAAGGTGCACGAGCTGACGGCATATCCAGATTCGCGTGGGATCCTTACGAGGACCAGTGGTATGGTCTCGTTCCGAGGCACCCAAGCAAAAGCAAAGGCGCCCCTGAATGTATTTGGTTCCGGGCGGACAATGGTAAGTCGCTATCCCAAACGTCGGTGCACTGTACCCAAGTCTAACCCCCCCCCCCATCAGCCTTCCAGGGCCACATAGCAGGCTGCTACGAGAATGAGGACGGCCACGTCGTTGTCGACCTCACCTGCACACAAGGCAACGTGTTTTTCTGGTGGCCCGCCGATGAAAATCTCACGCCCGCTGAGCCAGGCAAGTTGTCCAAGCGAGACAAGCTCAACAGCCAGACGACGCGGTGGATACTGGACCCCAAGGCCAAGACAGGCACGCGCATCAAGCCGGCCTTCGTGTGGGATATCAACGGCGAGTTCAGCCGCATCGACGACCGCTGGGTGACAAAAAAATACAAGCACTTCTGGCAGTCCAAGGTGGACCCGTCCAAGCCGTACGACTTCGACAAGTGCGGCCCGCCGGCCGGCGGCCTGTTCAACAGCCTCGGCCACTATACGTGGGACCCGGACAACGAGCTCGCGAGCGGCGAGGAGGACACGTACTTCTTCGGGCCGACGTCGACGGTCCAGGAGCCGAGCTTCATCCCCAGGGGCGAGGGCGCCGCCGAGGGCGAGGGGTACCTGATCGCGCTCGTGAACCGGCTCGACGAGCTGCGCAACGACGTGGCCGTCTTTGACGCGCAGAACCTGGCCCAGGGCCCGCTCGCCGTGATCCACCTGCCGCTGAAGCTGAAGCTGGGCCTGCATGGCAACTTTGTCGACCACCGGGACATCGAGGCGTGGCAGAAGAGGAGGGAGGCTGGGGGGGATGTCGGGCCGGTCAAGGTCGCTACGGAGCCGTTGCCCTGGCAGAATGAGTTTGCGAATGGTGGTGCTAACGGGCAGAATGGCACGAATGCCTCGCATTGAACGAGGTTTATTTTTGTGGTAAATATTGAGACCCTGTGAATACAAATGCGAAGGTCCGGACGTCGAGATTCAAGGATCATAAATCTTGGAGCCAATGCTTTTCGAGGCCTGGGACTTTAGCACTTAGCTCCCCGAGGATTTCCTTCCAGGCCATGGCTTGCACCGTTCTTGCGTTGTCGCTGGTGATATTCACTCTTGCCTTCCTAATAATTCTTCGCATCAGCAAACCAGGTGTTATCTGCGGGTAGTCAATGGTCACTTCAGGACCTACTTTAGATATTGCTCATGTGGCAACCATGCAATCGAGAAATACCCCTGGCAGCCACATTAGCCCGACGATCCGACTTTTAACCTCGAACTCTTTCACCCACATGTTCTTCCTTGGGGCGAAGGGCTGCATTGACATAATGACGGCCTCCATAGTCTGGTGGCTTTCCGATGATGGACATATACACCCAAACGAGAACCCGCATAACCCATGCCTGATCAGCTACGTGGCGCCCAATTTCGGTCTTCACCATTCCAGGGCAGACGCTGTTTACGATAACCTGCGGTCTGTATTTATCAGTATCGTTGTCATCGAAAGAGTGTTTGGAACCCTTGGGTCTCCACTCACTCTCCATCCGGTCCCAAGGCGCGCTTGCAGATCTCCTCTATGGCGTACGTGACCAGTAGCTTGCTGTCGGCATAATTGGGCTCCTCGAGCTTCCACGGGGCTGGCCAGAACCTCTCGTCGCTGAAGTGGTGTAGGAGGCCCTCATTCTCCGACCACTCCTTCCAATGGCTAATATCAGGGTAGAGATGGTCTCGAGATGTCACGAAAACGATGTGTGCCGGGGAGGACCGATTGGCATGCTCTGCTTTCATCATGTCCAAGAGCAACATTCCAAGCAGCGTCGTGCTCAAGGTATTCACTTGGATTGTCATTTCCCTGCACAAAAGCACACTTCAAGTCAACGAGGCTTCGAATCTCGGGTCAAATATGAGTCTGAGACTCACCAGCCCTCGGGGCTAAGATCGAAGTGAGGCGTGAGCATCCCCGCGTTGAGCACAGCAACGTCGATCCCGCCCTGTCCTTCCCGGATCTTTCTCAGTTCAGCAGCAAACGCGCAACAGGATGAGTACCGCGCCATGTCTAGCTCCATAACGCTGACCCGAGCCTCCGGTGCGAACTCCTGGATGGTAGTCTTCGCCGAGTCTCCCTTTCCCTTCGAACGGCAGCTGATGATAACGTCAGCACCGAGTTGGGCGAAGTGTAAGCCCGCCGCCAGGCCGAGGCCCGCCGTCCCTCCAGTGACGAGAACCGTCCTTCCTTTAAATGTGCCTGCTGGCGGCAGAGGCTCCGGGATGAACCGGCCCTTGATGCGCTGAAATGGGAGGTCGAGGAGTACCATGTTGGCCAGCTTTTTCTGTTCCAAATGGTGGTCATAGATCATATGAGTTTTTGTCGAAAGGAGGTCAACTCCGTATAGGAGGCCTCGTGTGATTTTTTTTGGAAGATGAAAAAGGCTATCGCAGCTATCCAAAAGTTCTTCAATTTTGAACGGTCCACTTAGGACTGTTGAGACATGGGACGCATGATGAGTTTACTGCTCCAGCCAAACAGGTCAGCACTAACGAATGGTTGTGAAGGATGCTCGTAAATGTTTCTTCGGCAACAATTTGCCTTGGCGATCCGGACAAAAATGGTTCGAATCCTCCTGCCAAGTAACATGTCGGAGACATGGACAAATGAGGGCCCGACGGTCACGGTGTCTCTTTCAGGCCGCCTCGGACACTTCAAGTTTAGGTTGCTCTAAGCGAGGCAAATGGGACAATATCGGGGGCCCGGCGACTATGATTTCTTCTCACAGATCAGAATGGGATACTGAATTCGTTAAAGTAGAGGGCCTTTCCCATGAGTACGTCATCTGAGCCTATAGCCTAAGTGCCGGAAAGGTATGACCTACGCCCAAGCTACGCACCATCTGCATGTTAAGTTGGGAAGATCACGTCTCACGATCGGCTGTTACAACTATTGACCGCTGCTAGGATCATAAATGCCGGAGAATTAATTTAAAGTGTCAACCGCATGCGCTAAACGAGAGGGTGTCAAGGATGCCGGTAGTGAAAGTGTGGGTGATGTGGCTATGGGTGATGTTGGTGCGGGTTGTATTTGGGAACAGGTGATATTGGTGTAAGTCACATGGGTAAGGGTGATGATGGTGTGGGTTATTGGGACTGGGGTTGGGTAGAGATGCCCGAATTGCTCCTGGTTTTACGTTCGCGATGCACGGTGTAGTATTCCTCAGGGAGCAGTTTATGTTTCTATGGCGTTATATATTCGATTTGAACCTAGCAATTCAAGCAAGTATTTATGTACATGCATACCGCGTATTCTTGGAAGTAAGAAGTACGGCCTCCAAATTCGAAGCAATCCAGCAGGATCATGAACTCTCCCAAAGTCCATGCAACGAAAATGTGAAGAGGAGCTCCCTGGGTGAAAGTACTGCCTCTTCTCAACGACAAGCCGGAAAAGCCTTATGCAGAACCTGGCTCCTTGATGTTCATGGGCGCCCGCTGGATGTTGGTGGTGTCAATGCCCATAGTGATGTAAGCAATCATACCGTTTTTAATATCGACACCGTCAGCAGGGATGACATTAAATATAGGGGTCCAGCCTTCTGCACCAGTGGTAGCGTTGGCCGCGGCAATACCAGTAGGCAGGAACTGGTCCTCGTCGTTGGTCACGCGCGGGGTCTGTGTGTGCGAGGCATAGGGCTCCAGAGCCATGAGGTCGGCGGTGATTGACTCCTCAAAGTAAAGCTGGCCAGTGCTGACCAGGTTACCGGAGCTGATAGTGCCGTTCGGGAACAGGGTGTAGTCGGTGAAGACCTGGCTGTGGATGTGGATAGTGCGGCCAGCGTAGAAGCCGGGGTACACCGTCTTCATCTCCATCATGCCCTCGTCGTTGGTCGGGTACATGCCACGGAGGAAGGTCGTGTCGTCGGTGTGGATGTCCGTCACGCCGTACTCCATCTCGTCTCTCGTCATGTTCAGCGTGGCCAGGAGGTCGCCGAAGACCAGGTTGGGGTCCAGCGCCGTGAAGGATGAGTAGGAGCCTGTCGCGTTGGCGTGCCACAGGCTGACCATCACGTCTTTGAGGGGCTCACAGGTGGCCATGTCGATGACGCCAATGTCAAGTGTAAGTGGTATACCAGGCTCGCCCTCGGACATCTAGGGAGAAAATCATCAGTTCGTTCTTCGTTCTTGGTAAATCTCTGACACCGACGCTGGGAATCTTCTGCAGGCTACCGAGAAGGGGCATAATCGGGCAGGCCGGCGAGTGCTTCTCTTTAACATACATCTGTTCTCAGGAGCTCCGACTGGGGCCAGACGTATGGTCCTTGGATAACGTCTGGCACCTGAACACAAGTGGCGTTCTGAATGACATCGTAGTAAGTATCCGCCGGAGGGATAGGCGTATTAGACCAGTCGACATTAGTCTGTCGCTTCATCATGCGCTTGGAGTGGCGCTTCTTATTGAAGCTGGCGATGCTCGGTTCACATCTCTTTGTCAAAGCAGCTCTACGCTGGACCTCATGAAGAGATAGGTGCTCTTCCCGATGGGCTGAGGCTAGGCTGGACAGAACGCCAGCAGCGGATATGGCAGTGGTGAACTTCATCGTGAAATTTGAGGGTAAAGACTGGATGTCTGGCCAACAGCGGTTTTGAACGAGACAGACGACAAAAGAGCGTAAAAGCCGATAAAAAAAGCAGCTGGTCGTACTGGAAGATGGAACTGGCTTAGATCGTTGACACTGCCAAACTTCTGAGTTGCACGGTATGCTGGATGGTATTTATACGCGTGTCAAGATTCAGAGAATCAGACTCGGTCTCAAAGGCTTCACCGCTAGCCCAGGCATTGTATCGCTTCCATGCAGGCCATTCATCTCAACTCGGTCCGTCTTAACGCTGATATCGGGGCCAAAGAGAGGTGCTCTGAAGTGCTCGGTCAGGGGGGGAACAGAGATCGCCATGGCACCCCACTCACACAGATCCCAGGAGCCAAAATCAACAAATATGTTCCAACAATGTGGCGATCGGCATTGCCATTTCAACCTTGTATCGACTCGACTTTCCCCTGGACATCTCCAGGGCTGACTCGAAGCAGGGGTCTGTCCAGGCAGGGGGTAAAGACTTAGCCTGCTCCGCCTTCGTGCGTACCTTTGGAGCATGCGTAACGGATGCCCCTAATGCCTCCACTAGACTTAACATCCTTGAATTGAGTGAGACTGGTTTCAACTAACGTACCTTAATTACCCTTTTTTCCATTGTGTAGTGAATTTGGGATCTTACCAGTACTCGAGCGTGATATGAGAAGAAGCAAGCTATCTATAACTTACTAACCACACTGGCTCCCTCATGAAGCAACCTTGTCAGAAATGACTGAGTTTCTGTGACTGTGCGGCCATAGCCCCGCTGCAGTAGTATAGTGGTGCACTTGCCGATGTTTACCCAGGTTATGGACTGCGCTTATAGATGTTTGCCAAGAACCTTGGAAGATGGGCAAGCTGGCCGAGTCAACCGTCAAATCTCCCAATAGAAGTCGCTGCATTTGAAACAAAGACCCGCTCCAGGCGAGGTGGGTGGAGCGTGGCGACCGACCACAGGCGGGCTGTGCGCGAGGCTGCCATGTAATTAATACGCGTATTTTCTGGTAAGGGTTGGTTATTGATTGTCCCAGCGGGCAATGCCGTGGAGGGTCCCCGCGACCATACCCGCTTGTAACCCATCGGATATCCCTGAGGAACCATTGGTGTACCAGCCCACCCCCTCCCCCCCTTTGTGTCCAGCGCCACCCTTGGTAGCACGTCATTGGTGATTCGTAGCGTACGTCAATGTTGATAATTAATCGCCGCATTGCGTTGATTCATCCCCTTTTGATGACTGCAACAGCATCCGTGACTTCAAAGTCCGGGGCGTTGAAGTCAATCTGGGGGCGTCATAATCAACCGTAAGTCACAGAAAGTGGCTGAATTTTCTTTGCTAGGTTAGGGAAACCCTGAAAATCCTCTGGTCTGCTAATTATGATTGAAAATGCATCGGTAAAAGTAGAGGATCCTGAGGCCGGCCAACATTTGAAGTCAAGGAGCCCTTGCTGCTCCAATAGAGGGCCCGGGATAGCCTGCATAACGGGATCCGAGCGACCACCAAGTCTTTGCCCAAAGTTCGAATTAGATTTTGCGATTTGGATAAGTGTTGAGTGCTTCATTCTGTCGATGTCTCGTCAAATGTTTCCAGGGTATTGCCGGCATCAGACCCAAAAGTTTTCATGCCCATTTTCCTCCCCTAGTTAGCCAAGACTAATCAGGACCGAATTGCGTCACCTTCCTCAGCTTTAAACGTTTTCCCTCTCGTTTCACTTTCCTGATTGAGGAACATGAACTGCCAAGGCTTGGGTGGGTCTTTTTGCTGGGTCATTGACTTGGCTGCCCCACAAGAGGGCCACTTGATGGATATCGTTTCCGCCACCACCTGGAACTCTGAGCTGCTGAGTGCCACCTTCCTGCTACGTAGTCGAACAACGGAGGCGCTGGGGCGAGCTATCAGGCTCGGCGAAATTCCTCGACACACTGTCCCTCGATGCGCGTCTTATCTATCCACTTGCAAGGAGACGGTGCAACACCCGAGCTGACAATGGGAGCGTTGTTCCCCCTTTTCCTATCACCCCAAGACGTCCCAAATGCGTCACAGCAACTGGGCAGTCGTAAGAAGGCAGTGGCAAGAGTTTACCAAAAAGAAGATGACGGCACTTCTAGCCCCCTATCCGCGGAACGGCGCCGCCCCAAGTAAAAGGATGCAACCTGCGCAGCCTGCCGGTGGCGCTTGAGATCCAGAAAGAGTCTACAGCTAATGCTTGAGTTTCAAGTCCGCTGTTCAAGTGGCTAGAGCAAGCTTGCTCAGGGTCACCCTAGGCCGTCTGGAGGTGGACTGGGATGTCCAAGCACAGGTTGCTCCTGATCACTTTAGAGACATATTAGTACTCCTCTCTAGTATTATAGTGGATGAGGATTCCAGTCAGTACGAGCCGTTGAAGTACCAACACCCTTTTCAAGCTCTTGATGTATTTTGAAGGTAATACGTAACAGTCTACTTGTAGCTATGGCAAAACTAGTTGATTTTGTCATTGATCCAGGCACAAATCTCTCTTTTTTTAAAAAAAAAAGAAAATGAAGATTTGAGCTGCGAGCAGTCCCCTCAGACAGTCGTAAATGCTCGAGGACCCAGCGTTAGATAATGAAGAGAATGCCTATAACAGGAGGCTACGAGAGGAAAATAGGTGCCAACACTAGTATAGCCGACATTTTGAATAGGCTTCAAATGTTGAGTGCCGACCCTACCTAACCTTGGTAAGGTACTGGGGCAAGCACTTCTTAGTATGCACTTACAGCAGTGAGTAATTGAGCCCAGTAAAACACTTGCCACACTAAATGCGCTGCAGTACCCCAGATAGCCACCCTTTGTTTGCCTGCGATCATGTATTCACGTCCATATCAAGTAATGGGATCGTTGGAAGACTCGCTCCAGTGAAAAAGACACAGCACATACACAGACAGGCACTGAACACAGAAGTAGCCCTTAAACGTTTCACTTCATTCTGCTATTTGACTGCGCCGCTTCTGGCGCCGCCACGTCCAACATGCCATCTCAAGTCCTCCGCTGCCTGGAGTGGAAGTAGTTTGAGAATTCCGGGTGCAAGACGCCTACCACATACGTATGGACGCACGTCTCGCCCACTTTCCCATTAACCCAGACCATTTCTCCCTCACACACCCGGCCGCAGAAGGAGCGGACTTCACGGGGAGCTTCTTCGCCGCAACGCGGATCCTGTGACCGCGTGAGTAGTAGGCCCCGGCATTGTTGAAAATGAGGCGGAAATCGGTGAACATCGCACTGGGACTGCCCAAGTATTCCATCACGGAAGCCTTCCTGTGCATCGTGGTGAGGTTGGTGACCTTGCTGTAGGCTAGGCCGTCGCAGGTGGCCGTGGCCTTTGGCTCGACAAGATTTCAAGTAAGGTGGCGCTGCTCCTCGTAGAGGATCTGGTGTTGGATGACCTCCCAGTAAGATAAGCCCGAGAGTATGGTGAATGCGTTGCGGACGCGGAAGTGCGGGTGAGTTTCGAGCGGTGTATTCTTGATCTAGGGCTGGCGCTAGAATGAGAACGACTGGGCCGTTCTGGTCCTGTGCTCTTTTTTGATCCCCTTGATGATACTAGTAGAGACTGTGGTCGATATGACTGGGCGTGAACCTTCTCTAAGCCGGCCAAGAGGAGGGGAGGGGACTTGCAATTGGGTGGATGGGGGTCGGAGTGTCCTTGGATTGTGGGGAGGTGATAATGGAGATTGAAATTGTCGGTGGTCGACGAAGGGCGCGAAGTGCAGTGGATAGAATTTAATTAGTACAGAGAAAGTTCTTTGTGTGTATTTACATGCTGTCTCTTCCTGAGCTTGAATCCACCGTAGATTGGAGGCCACTGAAGACAAAGTATTGATAATACCTAGGAATGGTAAACGTCGGAAACTGCGGAAGTGACAAGAGTCAAGAAAAATGCGTCTTGAATTGCTCGAGGACATAAATGAAGGCCGAGTAGCGAGTTATTCGTTTCTCTACCTACCTAGGTACTTAGGATTCCATGATGCTCTTTGTCAGTCTTTGATTCCGACGTCCGCCATCCGCACCATGGAGCATCTGCTTGAAACCGAATTTAATTGTCCCGACTCCCTTTTCTTGACTTGCCAGTTCAAGTTATGCTCTAGCATCATCTATCTCTACATTTCAGCTATTCGCTATGGAGCAAGTCTGATAGGGCTTGCGACACAATACTCCGCGCCGATAACACCGACACACGTCCACAATCCTGCCTTTTGCGTCCTCAGGGAGTTTTGTGAGCATCACCACTGAAAGTAGCGCGCATCACAGTTAGACTCAAATATGTACAAGCCTTTTCCGCCATCGATTGTCGCGAGCCAGGTTTTGCCATCCCGCCAGGTCCCAACCTTTTCGTGCGTCGTTGAGTGGCTTGAAGCCAGCGGCTGGACCTCTGAGGCCTTTTTTTCATGACGGGAGTCGCGGGGTCCAGGGGAGAAGCGGACTAGTTCTCCTTCTGCGCTGCTGTAAGTTGGAACGTCAGCTCCAAAACGTGCAGTGAATGGGTCACGCCAGGAAGAACCGACCTTGAGGCTACATGCTGTCTTCAAGAGTTGCTGTCTTCCTACTGAGCCTGCATGCCCGGTTGACAACTTGCATGAGTGCGTGTGGAAACAGGCCCTTATCAATTGCCATTGCGATGGCGTACTCCACCACCAGTTCGACTGGGAGGTTCTCCATGCCCGCCTCAAGAGCAGCCTGAAGGGGTGCTTCTTCGTTGATGACTTCGACAAGGAAGTCCTTGAGGTTCTCGATATTGGAGCGACCATTGACGAAGCTGGCCGTTACTAGTGCCGTCCCGGCGATCGCTGCCGGTCATGTGATCGTTACGGATTGCGTTGTCCATAACGTACCCGACAACGTCCTGGGTGCTCGACTTGGTGTGCATGGCCGGGTCGATGGCGGTCTCGGCAGCGGCCAGTGCGTCGAGTCGGGTTTGCATGGCCTTTGCCTCGTTTTTCTGGGTCTCCAGCTCCGCGACCTTCTTTGCTAGCGCTACCTTCTGCTCCTCGAGCTCCCGTGTGAGCTTCTGGATAGAGTCGACAGAGGCTCGCTGCTCTTGAATGGCATGATGGTTGACATCGAGGTCCTCCTTGAGCCTGGCGAAGTAAGACGACATCGTAAAGAGGGAGAGACGACACGATTCCGACAGCGTAAGTAGATGCTGGGTGACGAAGATGAGGCTGATGAGTTGATGGTCGTCATGGTTGTCGTAGAACAAAAGGTGTCAGGTGAGATAGGTTGGTTTCGCTGGCTCGATCCTCATGGGGAAAGGCAAGGCAATTGGCACAGGTAAGTAATTGAGGTAATGGAGGGGCCGCAACCAAATTCTAGGTGCCCTTCAGTGCCCTCCAGAAATGCAGCTGCAGTGGAAGAGAGCTGAAGGTACTGGAAGCTCCCAGATCAACAAACACAACAGAACCAAAACACAAGTCGAGGCAGGTTTTCACAAGCAAGCTGAGGCCACGAAACATTAGTCTATGTAATTCAGCAATCAAAATTTGCCTCGCCATGGTCTAGGGTGTTTTCAAAAGAGAACAAAGAGCAGGCTGCAGCTCCTAAATGAGGTTACAGATGCACACATGCGTGGCTGCACGACTGGACGTAGCGAAAGTCGGAATTACTGATACTTTTTGCATCCTGGTTTTCTTTAGAGCTTGGCCACATTGAGCAAGCCCTGGGCGGACGTACGCCAATCCCACTGCTATCTTCAATGAGTCCCAAGTCCAGGGGCACATCAACCAGCAATCGTGCATGATGCCCGGAACAGGTCAAGATAGCGATCTGTAGGGTCTACCAAAGACGTTGCTTACATCCCTCATCCCAGCCAAGCCGGTATTGGACTCCAGAACAGACTCAAAATTAGTAGCCAAGCGCAACGAGGGCCGTCTTTCCACTACCCCAAGGTCTCCTTCCATCAGCCGACGGCGCCGGTATCAGCGGTAGTAGTTAGTTGAGCCTGGCCTTCTTGAACACGCCCGCCCAAGCGCGATCGCGACCCATGTAATCCAGGTCATCATCCTTCTGCCTCTTCTCCCCGGCCTCACGATTGACTTTCGCCCTGTCCCTGACGATTTTCTCAACCTGGGTCATAGCCACAGAGTACTCTCTTGGCCAATGGGCGGCGAGCATCTTGGAGGGGTCTGCCATTGCCGCCATGCCCGGGCCGCCGTTGTCGATGTTCTCGAGCGCGGCTTCAATCATGGCCACGACGACCTCCCGATCCAGGTCGTCTTTGTAGCTCGGGGTCTCCCTGCGCTGCTCGGGATCCTTAGGCTTTGGGGGCGAGTGATCATTTCCAGATACCTGGGCAGCCTCCAACAGCACGTCGCTTGCCCTGGTGTGCTTCGGCTTCGCGGGCGATTGGAATCGAAAATTCTTGCTCGGGTCTGTGCCGAGTTGCGTTAGCAGGCCATCCGAGACACTTTCGTCGCATTGCCATGGAGTTTAAGGAAAGAGCATTCGCTCTCTTTTCTCCCCTGGCTGGGGAAAGGAATGGGAAAGTGAGGCGGTTATGGAGAGTGTGACAGTGGTGCATAGCATCATAAATGAGGTACAGTGGCGCTTATCAAATACGTGTGATTCGAGTCTGGGTTGAACATACCTGCAACCTTGAAGGCAAAGTTCTGTTGTAGCTGGCTGCCCTCGGCGAGCTTGATCTCCTTGAAGAACGCCTTGACGATATTCTTGAAGTCGCCGTAGTCCATTCCCATCCCTATCGCACACCCCAGTACAGACAGCACCGACGTCATGACCATAGCACGGTCGCGCCCCCTCACGGCGCTGACGAACGCCTCCTTGACAATGACGGGCGCCTCGATGCCCCGCTGTACGGCCACATGGACAGCAGGGCGGATGAGGTCGGCGGCGTAGACGTGATTCGCGCCTTGTGATGCCTCCAGCGCGGCATGGACGACGTCCCGGGCGGTGAGGTCCGACCTCCGGACGGTCGCGAGCGCCGCCTTGACCACACCCTCGGCGTCGAGCTGGCTCACCCGCACGGCCGTCTCGATGATGAACGTGACGAGGTCCTTGGGGCCGAGCTCGTTGCGCAGGCTGATCAGCGCAAGGGTGAGGGCCTCCGCGACCCCGGTGTTCTCGTTTGCAAACATGTTTGGCGGTGTCTTGTTGCCGCCGCCGCCGCTGCTGGTGTTTTTGTTGTCGTCGTTGCTTGGCCCGTCGCTGCCCTCGAGCGCTGTCTCGATCAAGTCGCTCGCCGCGATGTTGTTGGAGTGGTTCTCAGACAGGGCGTCCTCGATCGCGCTGCGGATACCCTCGTGCCCGGATTGGAGCGCCTCGAGTGACTCCTCGAGGATGTGCAGCTCCGCCTGGCGCCCCGCTATCTCGGTCTGGCGGGCACGGAGGGCATCTTGGCAGAGGCTGATGCGCTCTTGGAGAAACTGGATCGGTGTGGGCATCTCGTTTATCTGAGGAAATTGACGGACGGGGAACAAAGAGAGGCTCACCAAGTGACGACTGGTTGCCGTGGTGACACTTTTTGTTGTTTGCTGATCGGGTCCTGGGGTCGAGGAGAAGATGCTGCTGAGCTTCAGATGGGACTTGGGCAAATTGAGATAGAATGTTCAACAACCATGCCACCTTAAGGCTGGGTTGGGACTTCTGCAGAAGTTCTTGGGCCGAGATGTGGTTGTATTGACGGAAAGATGACAGAGTGGCGAAAGATGCGAAGGTGCGTTTACCTGATTCTTCGATCACCTGTCACGCAGTGCAAGTGAATGGTAGCTCTTGTGGAAAAATTGAAGAACATGCTGAACTTCAGCAGTGTTGCTGCAAATAAATAATTGTGGTCCAAGTTTTGTTGTTAAAGGTCAACCCCTCAATTCACTACCCTTTGTCTCTCTGTTTATTTTCACAATGCCTATTTTCAACGTAGTACGGCACTTCACTCGATCAGAAGATCTAGCCATAGCAGTTCAGACTATAACTTATAGACTCATTCAGCCTTTTGGTAAACGACACGGTCAGTAAGTCCTCGCATCTCATCTCATTGAGGCCTAGAGCAAATGCGCAGTCAATACAAACCGTTCCAACCTGAACATTGAACGATTAATCAGAGCTGAAATCAACTCGAGTCGCCGAACAGCGCTAATACACCTGCTTTTCCAAGCAGAGGAGTATCCAGGTCGACTGTAAAACGACATATCAAGGGCAGTGATAGGATAGGCTCATCAAAATGCCTGGCCAGCTATAAGTGCACCGTGGGGGATGGTTGGCCCAAGCGAGGGTCTCGAAATGGAGGCGACCACGACAATACGTGTCCGGACAAAAGTATTTCATGGGTTCCTTGTAATCTGACGGGTTGATCCAGTGATTGTCATGCCTCGCTATCGGTTTGCACCGGATGGAGATCCTCTTCATCACAACGCCATATGTGGACATCTAGTGCATATTCCGGGGGTGCATCTGAGGCCGGGCTTGGCGGTGGAGAGACTGTCGAGACCGGTTTGGGCACGATACACAAGACGGATTGGATTGATCGAAAAGTCGATGGACTCTGGGGCAGAGACCAATGAAGTGGCTCGTGTTGTCGATTCCATCATGCTGTGACTCCTCCATGGGCCCAGAGGACACATAGAACTCTAGCCGACCACATACGTCGTTAAGCCTTTGTCCCATAGCCTCCCAGGTGGGCTAGAGCTCGATTTCTATAGCCTGGGATGGGTAATGCTTCGGCTCTGACCATTTGATCAGGGAGCTGGGAACTCAGCCAAAGGGAACATCCCATTGCTCGAAGACGAGGACGAAAGGATAGGGCTCGCTTCTAGTCGGCAAGTGTTCCTTCGGCAGTCGGACAGAGTATTCGCCGGGTGGGAGGATGGAGTGTTCCTTCGGCAGTCGGACAGAGTATTCGCCGGGTGGGAGGATGGAGTGTTCGTGAGCTTCAACGCGATCTGTTCCAGGCTGGTCAGTGGTCAGATAGACAGCATCGAGCTTGTTATCGGTCATGATGTCACGAATGGTCACGACGGTCTGGTAGTGGACGCCTCCTTCGACCTCAGCACCGCCCTGTCCGATGGGGTCCATCGCCAGAATCTTGAGCAGAACATGACCACCCGGAGCATACCATGGGCGCTTGGTGAAGACTTCCGGCAGATTCCCCATAACTTAGGTCCGAGCCATGGGAGGGGGTGCGGTAGCACACTCTGTCCCCATGGTCCCTACAGTCTCCCTATGGTCCCCCAGGCGGTGGGCTAACGCGTTGTATATCGTTGTATATCTTGTCTGCTTGACCTCTCCGGTTCCATGTTCAGCTGAGCACTTGGCCCCCAACAAGGGCGCTGGAGGTGTCTGACGTGTAGTGTAAGGTGACGGCGAGCCTGGTCCAATGACGTAGCACCATCCGACGATGTCGATGAATGATCACATGCGAGGCCGATTGGTAGGTACGGGGGAGATAAGTTTGTGATGCTTGACGGCTGAGGTGATTCTTGTCGGGGCGGAACTCTTCAGCGTCTTGTCGGCGTCGTGGTGTTGGGATTGGTGTGGTATGGAGTTGTCGATGATCGGTCGAGCAGCAAAGATGCTGGGAGCCGGCCGAGAGGGCAGTTTCGTTTCTTGATTAACAAATAGAAAAGTGTAGAAAGGGAGCCAGATAGGAACCGTCTTGATGCGGGATGAAGAGAGGGATCAAGTTGTACAGGAGTGGGTGTTGGATGTTGGATGTTGGATGTTGGGTTTGGGTGTGGGCATGGGTGGGAGTGATGCAGGAGCAACGTGCCTTGGCTCAGACTTCGTAACAAAGTCATGGCCTCTTCCTTCCCCTTTCCCTCCCCAGCTCCCTGACCATCCAGCCTCGGCCCCCGCCTCTTCGTCAGGAAGGTGTCATGCATACCGTCGACGCCTGGAGCAACATCAACCCCGTCCAAGTTCTCTGGACACTCCACCCATCTCTCCTCACGCTCCTCAGCCGACCTCAGCCGTTTCTTCCGACCATTCGATCCCACACCACCCACCTTGCCTGTCCCCGAGGCACGCCGAAGGTAAGCCCACCTTGGCACCTTTGCACCTGTTCTTTCCATATTCTCCAACGCTAGATGGTTTCCTCTTCCATACTTAAGTAAGCAGATTGGGTTTTCCCTCTTCCCCATGCCAAGTATGCTGTTTCACTTGGTGCTAACCACGTCGAACAGTCCCACAGTAACCTGCGCGCCGTGCCAGGCTCGACAAAACTCCCAGCAATGGACGCAATGGGCCTGCATGAGAGCTCCCCGGAGCCCCTCTGGCACCTCGTCCAATACAGAGCCGTCGAGGCTTTCAACGAAGCAAGCAAGGCGAGACAGATCAACTTGAAGTCCTGGCCTGTCGTTTGCCTCGAGCAAGACGATCGCTATAGCCACTGGATCGTTGTGGTTGTCCAGAAGAACATCAGATTCCTCAACATGTCAAAGACGCTTGCCACATTCGCATTGGCGATATGCCCTGGTGGGACGCCACTCGGGTGCCCAACACTTCTGCCAGTGTTCTACTTTACGGTGTCGAACATTCCAATTTCCGCACCTACAAAGTCAAAGTCCCTCGGACTTGGGGAAAAGACAAGCAGCCACCTTTCACGCCTCTGGAACAGAACAGCGGTGTTGATGGTAGATTATCGCGATTCATCCTCACCACATACACCATGCATTGGGCGAATCTGGGTCTCTCATTAAAGTCAACTCCTCAGGTCAACGACTTGATTCAACACAAGCGCACACCGGATGCGGTATGGCGATTCCCAGATCCGCAAATGTACCATGACATTTACCAGTGGGGCACCAAACAAGAGTACGAATTCGAGGCCGAAGAAATCCGCGACTTCAATCGGAACAGTGTTTACTCGTGCTGGTTGGTCCTGTGCCACCCCGGCGACGACGAGCTCCCGCAGCCCAGTTCAGGCGGAACTACGCGCCAGCAATGCATGGTAGTCGTCGCTTCACACGATGCGCATGTGTCTTTCCCCAGGGTCGGAGATCGATGCGATCTCGCCTTCGCCGCCAAGATCCCTCAGCCAGCCAAGGACGCAGACACGACCAAAGACAATCGGAACCTCAAACGCCAAAGGGTCAAGTACTCAATTGGTGGCCGGCTTGACAACCCCTATGACAAGTCCAAATTGGACAGGCCAGGCTTTTCGCCACATTGGAGCAATTACTCCACGTTTAAATTCTTGTTGACCCGCGGGTCTGTCGAAGACTATTCTCCGTTCAAAGACTTTCGGACCATGGTACATCCGAAGACAATTGTCTCTGCGACTGAAGGCGGCCCTCAAGCTAAGCCACAAATCACCCTTGATTCCGCGTCGTCCTTCGAAACGCACATCTGGTTGGACATCACCGTCACCACGATGAGGGTCGAGCTGGAGGCTTTGAAGACGGCAATGGAAGCGTCTACCGGCAGTCCGGTCGGGCAAGCCGCACACTACATTAGGACATTTGACACCCAAGTCGCCAACTTCAACATCTTTCAATCGTTTCCACACATGCAACATCCCGACAGCCCCAACAGCCAGTTGCCAGAAAGCCTCAACGAGTTGTACCAGGCTCTGGACGAAGACCAGAAGCATGCCTACAACACCGTGCTTGGCAATATTCCTTGTCGCGTCGGAATCATCCCTGGTGGTCCCGGGGCTGGGAAAACGCAGCTCATGCTCACCATTGCTGCTCTGGGCCTCGCGAATCACAAGGCTGTCGCTGAAATGCACCCGGGCACCGATCGAGAGGCACAATCAACTGGCGGTCAGATACTGATTTTACTTGAGGCAAATCATCCGGCCAATGCCACCGCAAGCCGTGTTGTTGAACTTTTTGAGAAGCTTGGTCGGACTGATCTGACCATCCTGAGGTGCCATAATTTCAACTGGGAAAGCAGGTGGAGCACACGCAGGTATCTAAAAGTCGATGAGGATGATCAACCACCCGCCGGCTTCAACTTCGATGAATGCTTCCCAGCGCAGAGGGCAGACCACATACGTCAAGCGAGAACAGGAAGGAGAGGCGATTGTCGAGCTCAGACCATGAAGGAGGCCGCGCAGCAGCACTTAAGCCAACACCCGGAAAACTTCCCCTTGCTGACTGCACTGGTCAGATCAAACCCCGAGGAGTGCGACTGTGATGAGGAGAGCGAAGATGACACTCTCAAAAATGAGTGGTATGCTTTATTTTGAATGGTTCTGGAAAACACGGATATTGTGGTGACGACTCCAGTGGGGGCTGCAAAAATTGCAGAGAATGCCTCTCGGGACTTCAAACCGCGTCTAGTTCTCTATGACGATGCCAGCCGGGCGAGGGAACTGTCCACTCTCGTTGCCATCGCCAACTTCCCATCCGCAGAGGCTTGGCTGTTCACGGGGACGTGCGAAATGAGCCAGCCATATGTCGGTTCATACGTGAACCCGAAGCTCTGGAATCCATGCGCACGTCAGCTTGCGGCCTCTATGATGAAGAGGTGCCTCAACGCTGTACCAGGCACGCACTGGCTGTCTACCAATCATCAAGCCTATGGCAACTTGCATCATCTGTCGTCTGATCTTTTCTGGGGTGGCAAGATCAAATCCGCCTTCCAGGAAAGTGAGCCATTCCCAACAACAACACTGCACCTGCTTGACTACTGCAGAGCCCTGGCGTCCGACCCGAACCTCTCCGTGCCCCGTCTGCTTGTGCATGTGACGGGACCCATACTCAGCGCCCCGCAACAGAAGAGCAAGTTCAACCAAAACCACGTGAACTGGGTTGTCCAGTGCGTCGTCCGGGACTCGGTCGAAGACCAGCTCTTCCTTTCCGCAGACGGGAAGGAGCCGGGCAGCATCATCATCACGACGCCGTACAAGGCGCAGTTCACAAACTACCGGAAGGAGATCAACAGCCTAATGCAAGAGCTGGATAGGAAACACCGCGGAGCGGGTGCCTGGGGCGAAAACCCGCACCGCAGGGTCCTTGTGGAAGCGAGGACCATCGACACCGTCCAGGGCCAGTCCGCCGACGTCGTCGTCTACGACCTCGGCGCCCCGGAGGTCACCACGCACGTCGCGGATCCAAATCGCATGTGCATGGCGCTCACACGCGCCAAGCAGGCGGAGATCATCGTCATGGACAGGAGTATGCTGGGCGGGGAGGGGCCTGCATACTCGAAGCGCCACAGGGCATTCAGCGGGTCGTGCATCAGCCTGCTCTACGAGCACTGCCGGTCCAATGGCCAGGTCGTCACCGTGGACATTGGGGAGGATGGAAAAGGCAGCAAGGGTTACACCGTACCGCCGGGTGGCGGTAGGCTTGGGCGTGACCAGTCCAATGTCCCTCGACGGCTCCCTGCCTTGCCACCAATTCTTGTCGTGCCACTAGACGATCAAAAGGCTGATTTCTCGCGCGCTGCGCCCGAGCCGGATTCCGAGCCGGCAGAGGCAAGGGAAGATGACCGTTCTGAGAGCCTGTTCCAGAGCGGCGAGGACTTCTCTTTTGCAATGGTTCGAAAGGCTATGGCGCTCGGGTTGAAGCTTCCAGCGGACGAGTGAAGCAGCGGTCAGGTGTGGGGGTTTGCACGGGACACGATTATCAGGTGCTCGGGTTCATCGACTGAGAAGTTTGGAACCCCATTGTAGGACATCCTGCGACCGCATGAGGAGGTACGGCACAAAGCCCTCTGGAGGGTACCACACAGGTCGTCTGTCACTGGTGAGAGCGCCCTGCAAGCGAGCTTCACGTAGGAGAGTACCACAGTATGTGTGCGAGTTTTGAAAGCCAGTTATTGGGGCTGATGATGTAATTTTTGGTATGGCTGATCAGGACGGCCCATGATCTGCTTATGTTCTGGGAGAAGTGGACTCGGTCGGTAATACTGGACGGTGGAAAGCCCGGCTTGGAGGGACCAGACGTAGCTCGGAGCTTTCATAGACATTTGGCTTTCCCAATGTGACGGACATTTTACCCTCGCCTTTTTTCAAGCAGCACGACTGGCCAGCTGCTGTTGCAGCTTCTCATTGAGCTTCTTCTCCCCATCGCGTAGTCCTTCTCCACGAGCTACATCCGTCATCTCACGGCGCACAGCAGCGAATCCACGTCCACCACACTTTTTTGAGGTGGCCTTGATTCCGAAAACCTCTCTCAAGGCTGCTAAGCTGTCTTTGAGTAACAAGCAAAGCGCTGCCTTTGGTTGGACTTTTACTCTTTCTCCACGCCTCCCCCTCCGTTCACCACAGGCTTGATTAGGTCCCTGCCTCGGTCTCTGGGCCTCTTGAGGGAACCTTCTCTTACCATTTGTTTTTCTCAGCTCTTTGGCTTCATACCGGCATCCAACTGACCTACGCGAGAAAGAGCTCCCAGGTACAGCGCAATCAAAAGGTCAACGGGGCACTCTGAATACTCTGTCTCCCTTTCAGCTACCTCAGGACAAACCTCTCCAACCTGATCTCCCTCCCAAGGCTGAGCCCCAGCCTTCCTGCTTGAGTACTATTCGAAAGTCCAGACTTTTTCTTGCTTGCTCCGCACGGAAAGGTATGGTGGCCTTCTGTCCCTTCATTCCTTTCCTCTCCTTTTGCACCTTTTCAAAACAACTCCAAGATCAACTTTTGACCCCCGTACCAAGCTCATCTGCCAGTCTCCTCACGCCAAGTACCATCAGGGCCTTGATCACCGACGACAACACTGCCTTTGGAGCAGTGTCCAGCCGAAGCGTTGAGTCTACTTCTGCTCGCCTTCATACCTCCCGCCTCAGTCACATTTCGTGATATTTGCGCCACTGAAGATGAGTAATGATGATATCGATGATATTTGCGCCCGGATTCGATCCAGGCGCACCGGAATCACCAGAAGGATATGTATGCAATGGTCTATGCTTGCCGTATCTGCTGACGAATGCTCAGGCAACCTGGCTAACGAAGCCCGACGACGAGAACTGGAATGCTGAGGGCTGGGACTCGGACGTGTCCGTTGACGACATCAAGCCGGTTGAGCCCAATCCACCGAAATACCTTTTCCCCGACCCAAAGAATTTCGCCGTGAGGCACGGGAACGGTACAGAAGCCGAGTTCGCTTTTGAGAAGGCCAAGATCAACAGCTTCAACAGGAAGCTCCGAGTCTTCTACGCTTGGCCCGTCATTATCCTCGGGAAGGACGGAGTCAACAACAACTGGCTGATTTTGGTCCAGCCTGGAGCCGATGACACGATGCTGCCGAAGGAGGGCGAGAACTGCATTATGAAGTTCCCACTCAAAAAAACAAAGGGGCCAAGTACAGAAAAGAGACCAAAGATGGCAAGAAATTTCTCGGACACAGCGATTTCATGTCCAAGGTAGCCTCTCGGGTGGAGAATCCATGCTCACGTTGGGGCGTGAAGGATGACTACTGGGAGCGGACGATGGCATTCGAAGTCCTCATCCCTATCAAGGTCGCCGTTAAACCAATCATTGGTCCAAAAGCCGCCGAAGCAGGGTTCAGATTCATTCCAAGGCCCAAGAGCTTGGAACTCACCGTCGCATTCGAGCTTCGGCTGTCTTACTCCACCAATGCTACGGAGCTCAACGCTCTCAGAGTATTCAGGGAGGCTCTCTGTTCTCCATCATCTAATTCAACATCACAGCATGCACACCGGAAGCCTGCGTTCAGTGATGAATTTCCAGGCACAGAGCCACATATCTCTGTTCGAGGTGTTCCCGCACCTGGCTGAACCTTTCGAAAAGCCACAGAACGTCCCTAAGGAGCTCATGGCCATGCTTGGAAAATTGAACGCACAGCAGAGAGCAGCGTACAGGGATGGGCTAAGTCGGATCCCGGATAGGGTCTTGTTCATACCTGGTGGACCTGGGGCAGGGTAGGTATCCTCGTTTGATAGCATGACCCAAGCAATGGCTGACTGATCGACAGTAAAACCCATTGGAACATTTGCCTCATCGCTGCACTACAGAGTAAGCATGAGATGATCTGCGAGGACGACTCGACACCCCAGGGCTCGCGCAAGCAAGTGCTCTACCTCATTGATATCAACCGCAGCGCAACGGATGTTGCCAACAAGCTGGTCGAGGTCTACGAGAAGATAGGGCTCAAGCGCAACGTCGTCCGCATGTATTGCTGGAGCAATTACGTCGTCTCGGTCTCTCAGAATCTGCTTGAAGTTCAGAAGCAGGAACTCTATCGCCGCCTCGAGTGCAAGAACCGAGGTGAGGACCCGGACGAAAAGAAAGGTCCGCTTTCAAAGTACGACAAGGAGAAGGATGAAAGCGCAAAGGTGCAAGTCCGAAGACTGGTGCTGCCAGCTTCGAGGTCTGCCGCCTGCCGTTCCAAGTCTCACTTCAAGGACGAGAAGGACAGCCGAAGAGCCCCGACGCTGGAAGAGGCGGTCGCCGACTTCTTCGAGCAGCACAAGGACACGACGTACGCCGAGCTCAAGGATCTGTTTTCCGTCAACGCCTCGGGCCTAGAGGCCCTGAAGAGCCATCTGGTCGAGAGGGTCTACAGCGACTTCCTCCAAGTCGCGGATGTGATCGTCACCACTCCGGTGACGGCCTCCAAATTCGCACCGTCGCTCAGGGTGTTCAACCCGCGACTCGTGATTTTTGACGAAGCACCTCATGCCCGGGAGCTCTCTATCATGATCCCCATCGCTAACTTCTCGCCGGAAGCTTGGATCTTCACAGGAGACCACCGCCAGGTATGTTACCACCAATTGACACCACACCAGACCGGCCCAGCCTCATTTCTGTAGCTGCGGCCCAATGACATGCCAGGAGAGTGCGCGATTTACTCCACTTTCTAACACCGTGTATCAGACCAAGCCATTCGTAGGATCCTACGGCTCCCACCGCAACGTCAACAAACACGCCCTGCAACTGAGGGCCTCAACAATGGAGCGCGCATTCATGGCGAACCCGAGGATGCCATCGCTATTCATCAACCACCGGGCCCGGGGTAACCTCCAAGAGCCAGCCTCAAGCATGTTCTACGATGGCAAGATGATCCCAGCACTCGACCCGGCGAGTCCCGGCGCCATCCCGCCCAGCACCGAGCACCTCCGGAGGACCTACATCATGCCCATGAAGGGCAACAAGGGCCGCGAGGTCTCGCGCCTCGTCGCGGTCCTGGAGCACGCGCGCTTCGACCGCGAGGAGAGCAGGGTCCAGGGCAGCCTGTCCAACCGTGACCACCAGGGCTGGGCGCAGAGGCTGGTGGCCAGGCTCGTCAGGGACCGGCGCTTCCTGCAGGCCGACGGCACGGGGGCCCGCGGCACGGTCCTAATCATATCGCCCTACAAGAGGGCCGTCATCGAGTACCGCCGGGTGATCGGCGAGATGAGGTGGACGCCGCCGGGCCTGGACGGCTGCGTCGTGGAGGCGCGCACGGTGGACACGGCGCAGGGCCACGAGGCTGACGTGGTCATCCTTGACTTGGTCAGCGACTGGTAAGAGGATCCCTTGTTTTTTTTTACCCCTAACAGTCCGTCGTATATCAATGCGTATGTAGTCTGACGTGTTTCCGGCAGGGTCACCAAGCACCTGGAGGACCCGAACCGCCTCTGCGTCGCGCTTACGCGGGCCCGACAGGCAGAGTTCATACTCATGCACACGGCCATGGAGGACAAGCTGGAGGGAAAATTCAGGGAGGGCCCGCTGGGTCAGATGCTGAGGTACTGCAAGGGCGCCGGTGAGTTTGTGCGTCTGGGGCAGCGGCAATGATTTCATTTGAGGGGATAGACTGCTTTTTGGGATTCAGTGGTGAGAGGCCTCCCGCCGGAGGCCCCCGGTCTCCATTCACCTGAAGCAACCACCATGGCAGCGGGCATCGGCGGCGAGTGTGACAGGCAGATGGACGTTGATAGACATGGACACAGACACGCCGGTTACCATGGCCAACACTTCGGCCATATACGGCTTTTGGGGTGTGCTTGAGTTCAGAGTCCCTTGGAACTAGATGGTTCAAGGAGGCTTTGGGACAGGTTTGAGTCACGCGCACAAAGAGAGTCCATCGTTGGTCTCAGGCAAAGGTTTCCGGGCTTATGGAGAAGTATGTAAATTAAATTTGAATCTCTTTGGGAGCCCTTTGCTGTTTGGTGTTGTTCTCTGATGTCTGGCGGAGCGTTGGGTTCTCAGTCAAGGTTCCGATTTGTACCTCGTTACTGAGTGGTGCTTGTGACGACGGTTGTTCTATCGCTTTCATATTGAGTCACACCCCAGAAGCAGTACGGTAGAGGCCCAAGCTCTATCTCATGCATCGTGAGCGGTACGTACTCCCCTTTTCTACGGGTCAGTAGGGCTTTCGCAATGGTACTGATTGACGGAAAGCCGGGGGATATGGTCGGGGCGCAGCCACAGCAGGCAACATGAGTCCGGAACGCGGAGCAGTGTCGCGAAGTTCACACGTCCAGACGACAAGGCCTTTCATGGCTTCGGGGCCGACAGGATGGTGTTGGAAGGCGAGGTCATGGTCCGCTTCACCTAGAACACCGCCAGTCCAACTCCGGATGCCAAATGCAGAGTAGTGAATTGTTTGGGCTTCGCCAGCTTTACGAAACCAAATAGCAAAAAGCAAGCAAGCCATTGCGCACAAGCCTCTCCGGGTCAATGCCATCGGCGGGTATCAGCACGACTTCAACAGCTTGGATTCACCTTGTGGCGGGTATTGTATAAGAGCGCCGAAAACGCTATGTGCCGATCCTGAATTTTCACATCTCACTCAACATCGTTATCAAAGACGTAATACGCAGACGGCCCGTCGCAGATGGCCTGAGCATAGCATCCTCGCCTACCTTGGTGCTGGATCATGTGTCAAACCAGGCTCGCATTCAGTCGTGATGGTCTCGGCCAGAGGTGATCTCGACGTCGGTCCGTGGCCACAAGCGGCTGAGGTCGCCCATCGGCAGATTAATCGGCACCCTCATCTCAGCGCTCATGATTATGAAGCAGCTGTACCAGCCCAGGAGTGCTACCACAAATATCAACGCACCGCCGGCCTGTTTCTATATGTCAGTCGCCATGCTCCAGTAGTATCTTGTGCCGTCTTCCGGTGGCTCACCTTCTGCAGTTTTAATGCGTCGTCAAAGTTACCCTGGCTGACCTTCCAGTAGGCCCCGGACAGGATAAATGAAGCAATCGTCACCAGCCCGAATATGGAGGCGAAGACGATGTTGATCTTGAGGGTGAAGAAGAAGAACGTGAAGAGTGCGAACCCCCAGACCAGCAGGTACAGCGCGATGGCGGCGTTGAAGGCAGGGGCCGAAGCGCCCGTCGGGTCCGCCTCGGTGGCATAGGGGGCGCCGAGCTGCAGGGTGGGAAGCTGGAGGACGCCGAAGGAGAGCCAGAAGACGTCGAAGAGGCCCATGACCATCATGGGGAAGAAGTTGCCCATGACCCACTCGAAGATCATGGCGAACGTCAAGAGGATCGGGCCGGTGAAGAAGAAGATCCCCCTGCGGATGAAAGCGTAAGTTTCAACATTGATTGGAAAAGGTCGGACGACTCAAGGGTGGCCACTCACGCGACGGGCGAGAGTCCGGACGCACCGCCCCAACCCATGAGCACCATCCCGAAGGTGGAGGCTGATATCCCGAATCTGTGTCATGCGGTGTTAGCAAATGAAGAACGTCATCGAGCGAGCGAGTCCGTGATCCATCCACCGCGCTGGCGCTGCTCACCCTACAAAGCCAAGAGCAGTCGGGTTCGCGAACCGCCTGTTGTAGTCGCCGACGTGGGGTGTCTTGGGCGAGAAGTAGAGCTTCTCGAAAAGCTCGGGGGAGATGGTCACGCCCGTCGTGGTCCGGTGGATTCCCTTCTCCTCGTCGTCGCCGACGAGCCCGTTCCTGTCGTGCGTTGCCATGTTGAGTTTATTATGAGGCTGATTGATTGTGTTCCCTTTTGGATCGGCTTGTATTGGCAATGAGAGTATTCTGCCCTCGCCCTATTGTGAATACGCTGTAGATTCGCCTTCGTCCAAGCTCAGCGGACTCGGGTCGTATTAATACAAACCTTGGGGTCACCGGCGGGGTAGGCGCCCAGAGGGTCACGTCTCGGCCGGAGTCTACATTTGATTTGCCCTCGAGCCGGAGGCGTGTGGCACGAACCAAACATGACAGAGCGCGGGAGCATCGGGGTAAGGGAGGTCGGTTGGGTTGGTCGAGTTCTCTAGCTTTCTGCCGAGATGTCGACCTCCGCTAGATACAAACCCAATCTGTCGGCGCACGCACCCCATTCGCCTCGTCGCAACTCGCCATGGGAACGCACAAGCTCTCGTGCATTGAGCCAAAATGGGGTAAATAAAAACCTGGGCCCCAGCCCACACCACCACCACCGGATAGGCTTCGCTGCTGAGGCAGGTCTTACAAAGCATGTGCGTGCGTGCGCTGCATGCTTTTGCGTGACAGGAGTGACATGCTTCCCACCCGAGTCGTGACAGGACCGTTGGAACGTTCTGTCAGGACTGGTAGTTAGTTTGCTCCAGGGGCACGTGGTGTGCGCCACGTCGTCCTGTTCGTGACGGCTGCGTGAACCGTGGTTCGGTGTGCGGGGAAGAGCCTTGTCAGCGTGTTCTGCCCACACCTATATCACCCAGAGGGTTAACTACCTAATGAAGGATCTTTTGCCCCGGCCCCGTTGGCCGCAGTGGGGAGATGCGGAGCAGATCGTCTTCCGTTACCTCGATCTACGTGGGTGGTCAGCAGAATCAGCCAAGGATTCCGGCTATCGATGGGTCTCGGATGAGAGTTAATCCTTTTGGTGGTATACTGCCATTGTCAGGGGCCCATTATATTGAACCTTTCGACGAGCATCGTGGATGTGGAGCAAGGGGGAGCGAACTGGGGTAAGGTCAATGAGCAAGCTCGCGTATACATTCCGAGGCTCTGTACACGGAGTTGTATGACAATTATTGATGCTTGAAATAACTTGAGACACCTGAGAAATTATGGACCATGTGGCTAACTCGGTGTGACTGGATGAGAATGAAAAGCCCGGAATCTCATACCTGGATGCGATGCTCGCTTAAACAATTTACTAAGGGATGATTTATCAACGAAAAGAAACCTAGGCTCATACCTGGCTTTATTGTCTCAGGTTTTTTATGCTCCAGGAAACAAAGATGAAGCCCAAAAGAAATATAGGGTGTGAACACAAGAGGCAGAAACACTCGTTCTGAGCATGTCGCAGGTCTAGTTACCGCGCCCTTTGAGCTGTTATAGTGTGGGTTTAAAGCCGCGCTTAAAAGATGTCTGTCTGATACTGACGAGGCTACAAGCCATACAACCATCCATCTGAAGCCTGCTAAGCAGACCGAAAGGCTTTGCCCCTGCTTTCAAACAGTTAACTCCAGGGCTGTAGTCAGTAATGTTTGCTGCGACAGGACAATAATTCAAAGATAAAGCCCAGCCAGATCATCTCAGACACATACACAAATACAAATTGTGCTTGGGCGAAGAAGGGAAACAGTGATGCCATGCAATCTCTGGGTCGGTTTACAAAGCCCGGATGAACAAGTGACACCCAACAGCAGTTCTCCCTTTTAAGCAAGCTCATCTTCGTCACGAAGTTGCCCCTCAACTTCAAGGCACCCGCTTAATCATCTCACAGCATCTCTCACTTTCGACTTTCTACCATCTGGTTTGTAGGCACAACTAAACCGCCATCAGCTTACTTTCCTCAGCCCACCAACTCAGCCTTGTTCCACTCCCCTTCATCCGCCTGTTGTTCGTTCCGAACCATTGTACGAAGATGGCATCGCGAGAGTCTGACTCTTCAAACTTGAAGGAGACGTGCCAGGCTACGGTGATGGATGGAAACGGCAACATGCGTACCGACGGCAACAACTCCATCGAGCCCGAGGACGCCGTCGAGTCTCAGGTGGTCGCCGCCATCACCCAGTACCTGATGGACAACGCGCCCATCTACCAGCAGCTCCATGAGCTCCGAGCAAAGGTACGTCTTCTTCCACGGACGACAGACTCTGGCCGTGAACCTCTCAAGGACGCGTCGTGTTTACTGACAGCCTCGCCTCCAGGGATGGGCCAACCCGGAGGGCGATCGTCACTTTGAGAAGCAGCGGCGCCAGGCCGACGAGAACAGCGAGCAGACGGTCCAGAAGCTCGGAAGAATGATGGAAGACATCGCCAAGGAGATGCAGTGCTTCACTAGGGCCTTCAAGATCAAGTCCCCTCAAGGCCCCCCTCGCGTCCTCGACCTTTGCATGGCCCCTGGAACGTACCTCACGAAAGCCCTCGAGCACAACACCGGCGCCCACGCCGTCGCTTTCACCCTGCCCCCGGAGCAGGGTGGCCTTGTGCCTGTGGTGAGCGAGAGCACGACCGTCAAAATTCACTTCCTCGACATCACCATGCTGGCCGCAGATATGGGCCTCACCCCCGACGAGATTCCCAAAACCCACCCCGATGCTGCCAAGCTGATCCACACTCGATACCTCGACGACGGCCGCAACTTTGATCTCGTCTTCTGCGATGGCGCCGTCCGCCGTACCCATGAGCGGGCCGAGTACCGATCCCCAGGCCGCGAGTCCCGCCGCCTGCTCCTGACGCAGCTCGCCCTCGGGCTGGAGCACTTGCGGGGCGGCGGCACCATGGTGGTCCTGCTGCACAAGGTAGAGCGGCTGAAGACCATCCGCCTCCTGCAGGACTTCACCAAGTTCGCGCACGTCGTGCTCTTCAAGCCCCGGAGCGGCCACGCCAGGCGCTCCTCATTCTACATGGTTGCCTCTGCGATCAAGTCAGAGGACGATGAGGCGGTCCGGGCTTTGCGGGAGTGGAAGCGGGAGTGGAAGGTCGCCACGCTCGGGACTGACGACGAGTGGCGTGATGACTACTCCCGCATTGTCGGGGAGCTGGACATTGAGGGGCTCCTCGAGGAGTTCGGTCCTACGCTTGTCAAGCTCGGCCAGAAGGTCTGGATGAGACAGGTTGATGGGCTCAAACACGCCTCATTCATGAAGAAGTGATTCCTGGTTGCGTCTATACGAATTTGGATGGAGGGAAGAGCTGCTCTCACTTTGAACTTTGAGATCGAGAACGGACTTGCAAGACGATCTGGAAAGGGTTTGCGAGCTGAACGGTCTTGACGCGTTGGAAAAGTGCAAAGAGCTTCGTGGTGGAGCTTTGAGCTTCCACAAATTCCTTCTTTCATCTGAGGCACACTTGTCCCCAGCACCCAGGAGCCAACTCCACTCGATCGACTGGCATAGTCTGCTACTGCTACTTAGAGGTCGTGCGGGTTTGTGGTAATCAAAATACATTCCAAATGCCTTTCCCTGGCTGGTATCCTCTAGTGTTCCACCTCAAATGTTTCCAGCACTACCTGATCGATCCGTCCGTGAGGCAGAGTGCCTTCTGCCCCGAGGTGCTCTCAAAAGCTAAACTCCTGACTTTGAGGGGTAATGATCGGCGGTCCGCGACCCAAGACAGAACAGCACTTTCCTGATCCTTCAGCTCTCGTTTTTTGATAGGAAGGAATCCTACGGATGCATTGCGCTGCGGCTGATTTAGCCTAAAATAAGCTGGTCAAGCTCAAGAGAGGTACCTCGCCTCCTATATGCGGGATTAGGTTGACCGGTGTAGCTTAGTGTGTCAGGGGCCTGGCAAGCTCCGCGAAAGCGAGGAAATTGTACACGGTCTCCCAGCCTCGCCCACTGTCTGCGAATGCAAGGGGCACAGCTGAGGCAGACCTGAAGGCCTGTTAGACCGATGGAGGAGTGCAGAACAGAGATCCGGCCAAACCTCTTGGGCGCGAGGCATTCCGCGGCTGACTGCACCACAACCGCGGCCAAGAATCTGCCTGGCTCTAGGATTTGTGCCACCCACCTTGAGCAAATTAGCGACGAAAAGTCCAACGCGGAGGCAGAGATTGTGAAACATGCCAAGGGGTCAATCAGCACTTGAGGTCATACTTTCCAACCTGGGAAGGGGGATAAGGGGAATGATGGATGGATGGTGTGATGAGATGTGGCCAGGGTGAGGCGCGGTACAACACTGAGAAGTTTCATCTCAGAGGTGCGCCACTGACTTGGACCGGGCATTACTTACGAACACTTCAAATGTTGTTTTGTTGCCGACTCCTGAATTCTGGTCGTATCACACTCGAAATCGATCATTGCAGGATTCCATCGCTCGCTCAACCCAAGTCTCACTGGTTTAACTTCAAACACGCCACGACATGTTTCTCCTGTGGACTATACTCATCGCAGCACTGGCCAATGGCCAGAACGACTATGTTTGCAAAACTGGACATGGAGGTATTTATGTCGTCCAAGACTTCATGTGAACTTTTCTGACCATATCTCCTCCAGCTGTCCTTGCCGGAGATAAGCTGGCGATTGATGGCGGCTTGTCTGCCTACAGGCCGAGATTCCCCTCACACGGTAGGCGGCGCTCTGCGCACAATGCAATACATGCTGTCCTGTAGCATAATCTGATATAACTGGCTCTCAGACAACAGGACCTGGATCATAGATCTTACACGAAGTTGGACGAACGAGTCAGTTCAGCCAGCATCGGTTTTGCGATCTGCTGCACAACCGCGGTTGAGGGCTGTGAGTCTATGGCACGACCCGACGGCAGATTATGTGTACACGTTTGGTGGCGAAATAAGTACCGATGGTGGCACTGTCGAGGGCACAGGATCTACAGCGCCTCTGGAGGACTCCATTTGGCAGTTCACTTTCAATGAGGACCGCATGTCCGGCTGGTGGCAGGAGCTCCTATAGCCCAATGGGACGAAGGGTCCGTTTCCAACTGATATTTTGAGCTCAGTGTCTGAAGCCACTGCGAGCAACGGAAGACAGGCATACTACATCGGGGCCCGAACATCCATGTGGAGCGCCAACAACGCCGCCAACACATCTCGGCACAGTCTGCCTGGGCTGATAACCTTCGACTACGCCACCGCAACTCTGAACAACTCCACCAATGACGGCTCCTATTTCGCTTCACAGCTCGGAGAAATCTCGTATAATTGGACCGTATCGATGGCCCATGCTGGTTCAATGACCTATGCTCCGCTCTTTGGCACCGAAGGACTCTTTGTAATTGCAGGTGGAGTTAAGGTTGACGACAAATGGCGGACCACGCAATGGTCGGGCAATGTCACGGTCTATGACCCAGCCAACCAGCGTTGGCATTATCAACGAGCCGCTGGCGACGTACCAGAAATGTTCTACAATCGTAGCTATTGTGCATTTGGAGCCTACGACACCAAGCTTTGAACCTACGAAATGTGCGTTGGGGTTGCTGATTACCTAGGTATTATACCCCCGGAACAATTTCTGACACCTCAGATGTCAAGATTTCTATTCGGCGATTTCGAAAGCAATGCCGGCCAATCCACAAGTAGCTCAATGTAAGGGTTTTGGAATACAAGCAGAGTAAATGAGAATAGAGCAGCAGACAGTAGCGAGGTATTTGCATTAAAGCAGTGTATTTGCAGTGTACCCCTCCTCTCCTTTTTCCTTCAAGGGATTCCTCTTCCTTTTATAACCAAGCATTTGTTTAAGTAGCGCGGGCATTGCGCTCAAGTGGCTGAAACGCCGGGCTCCTTCCTTTCCAAAGTTCTCCTTTTGCGAAACCAAGCCGTCGTTTCTGCTTCCCCCCTTGAGTGTCACCATTGTCCCTGACACTCAACCTTCTACGTTCTGTCACTTCCATCCTTCACCTGGCATGCCACAGACGTGATTTCAACTCCGGGCCGAACCGACATGACTTGTACGTCAACAAATAATCGTCAAGCGATTATCGTTGGGGGCACGAGCACCGTTCAAGCAAGCTATGGTGATCCTCAGAACTGGGAGGCTCAAGATCCCTGGCCGAAAGGTATCCATGTCTTCGACATGACGGCGATGAACTTCTCGGGCCAATACGATACTGATGCCCCTCAGTATAAAGCACCGGCCCCAATCCGTGATTACTACAATTCAAAGTCTGTAGTATAATCCCCGAGCACTAGTCTTTAATATTATTGCTAACCCCCTTTCCAGTCAGCGCTTCCCTATTTGGGACGATCCGGCCCTCGAAACTCTCTTCAACACAACAGCGAGTGACGTCTCTTCGCACCTCAGTGCTGGGTCCATTGCAGGCATTGTCGTTGGAGCAATGGCGGCTTTTTCAATTCGTCTGGTGGTTCTGAAAAAGACAGGGTCACGCGAGCACTTCAGCGAGGTCTCAGGAAGCCCCGAGGACGGTGTCACCAAGGAACGACCATGAAGAGTTTGATCCGAAAGCCCCGCCAGTGCCACCACCGGCTTATAGTGGAGGCGCCAAGCCACAGTAGCCAGAATGAGATCACAAGCTGCTCTGACAACGCGGAGAGCCTTGGCAGGAAACCCTCACCTGAACCACTTGAGCCAGCCAACAGTGACAACCACACTTCAGCCGAGCATTCAGGCGAAGCTTTGAAGACAGGGACAGCTTCGACGGAGCACAGGGCTCTTAATGACTGGCAACACGAGACAGAGATGTCATACCTTAACACAGGAGGCTCAAGTGCCCTGTCTTCCGGGTTGATGGTAACCCCGAACACCACCGGTACTCGGCATCCCACTGGAGTATAAGCATCAGTTACAAAATGTCACCAACGGACATGGACTTTCAAGGTTGTGGAGGATATTTCTGAAGCAAGTATTAAATACTATTAAAGACATTTATTAATTATAAATGCAGCTATTTCTTTAGCGGCCAGCTCGAATCTCGCCGTTTAACTCTTTGCTAAAGTTTCGAGTTTTTGCGTGGCTTAAAGGTGCTCTTGATTAGCCTCGTTACCCAGCTGTTGCTATTTTCTTAGCAATAAACAACCTATTATTTTTTTTCGTAACCTACTATTACTGCCATTGTATTTATTATTAAATACTGTGTTTTTAAGCGTTTATGATTGCGTAAATAGACCGTTTGTATTTTAATTTTTTTTTTAGAAAAAGACAAGAGCTTCGTGTTTGGATTAAGAACGAAACAAACTACATGTCAAAGCACACTACCTAGGTATCTTTTCTCAATTAGCTTCGCCTTTTCCAAACCATTCCCGCTTCAGATCTTTGAATTCTCTGCTGCCATAGCCGTCTTTCCGCTCTGTATCTGTGCGCAGCCATTGGTGTGCTTTACAAATTGGTGAAGGGTTGCGGCACATCCCAGCGGTATTCACAAAATTCCACAGACATGGGCAATACTCGTCGCCACAGTTGCAACGCACCCATTTGGCAAAATTTCGAAGCCTAACTCGTCGCTTTTCATCGTCTTGACGAATGGAAAGAGAAGGTCCTCCTATCTTGGACCAAACGCGCATGTTAACCATGTAAATCACAGCCAGTGTCAGATTGTAATCTAGTTGGCTTTTTGGAGTGGATCTGGAGACTTTCCACATCTCATCCCAACTCTCGGACAACGTAGTCTGGGTACCCGCAGGAAAGTAATGCTTCAGTTGGATGACTGCGATCAAAGTAAGCCAGTCGATGGGTCAACTTGAATTTCCAGCGGTCCTCACATTGCACTTTTCCATCCGGGCCGGCGCACCGTGCATATATCTGCTCGTAGGTTGCGACACCACTCACTGTCATCCGGTCCCATACTTCCTTTGTCGAATAGAGACAATTATATCGAGAGTCATCAAACCTTTTAATATCATATAACATCTTTGGATCTCCCATACTGTTGAATAGGTAAGTCTTGCGAACCTCCCGTGTCGCTGCGCCTGTCTCCGACGTCCAGGACTACCTTCGAATCACCTCCGCGGCGAAGACGGCTGCTGCACCAATGGAGTATGGGTCCCATTGGCTCTTCGCCTTAGTTCCAGCGTAATGTGAAATGCCACGGACCACCAAGGCCGGTATATCATGCGGAAGGTCGGCGGCTTCTGTGTCAAGGCAAAGCGCTTGAGGCCATGCTGATGCAATATGTTGGCCCCGTGGTAAGACCGAGGATCCACTGCTGCAAAGTATCCGTCCTTGGTGGAATTTCGGAACAAAGCCATCTCGCCCCATTTCTCTGGTCGGACGGCTTTCAAGATACTCCGCGTCACAAAAGCATGGCAGGGGGTTCAACGGGCTGTCATCACAGACGACGCCGACCTTGTGGAGTTTGTCAGTGTGTTGATGAGGCCGCTGAAACCCTTTTCCACGTTCGAGCCTCTTCATTGCGGGGCTGAGATCTAAGCTTTCCGTTCGGATTGCTTCAAAAATGGCTTTGACAATTTTCCGAGTATCTGCGGGAACTTTCGGCAGAGACTGGACAGGCGAGGTTGTGTTGGAAGAGCCATCAGAGTGCACAGGTAGAAGTTGATGATAATGGTCGACAGCTGGGTGTGAACCTTTCGGTAGCCCAACTACAACATCGCCCAGACGAATGTCTTTCTCGGGGCCATTGCTATTCATTGCCACGGGATGGTGCCACCAGTGGCCAGGGAAATAAAGAGACGCACATTCGGGAATGAGAGTCTTAATTCCGCTACAGCTTGTCGCATGGCTGGAGATCCATCTTCTAGTAACGGCACTGACGCAATGACAATGTTGTGGCAGGAGGCTGAGTCATTAACTCTGATGGCACCAAATTTGCAAGGAATCCGGGGCCAGTCTGCAGGCTCTGGATGTCTGTCATCCATCATGCACATGGCGGCCATGGTCGCGGGACTCCGCGGGGAGCAGAGCAACGCAACCGAGTAGTCTCTTGACGTCAAAGACTTCGGTGTGCTGTCAGAAGGGTACACGTTGGTTGGTTTTGCGGCAGATGGCAGGGGGAGAGCCAGACTTGGTCGACGGATACTGAGTTCATGTGGACTGCCTGAGGCAATGTCAGACGGCTGAATTACTGTGTTCAATACCTATGATAGGGAATATGCATAAAGGATAGTGGACGTTTCACTCCTTACTCTCAAAAAACTTAGTGATGAACGCCTTGTTTGTGCACGCTGCAGTCGCCGCCGCGTGACCATGCCACTGCAGCTGTCATCTTCAAGTTTATGTGAATCGGCATAGTCCGCCACGCCCTTGATGATGACCACGGCTCGGGTAACGTTAGTCACAGACCCCTGGAAGATACCGCGCCCCTCCATATCGACAGCAATGATTCCCTTCCTCGTCAGCAAGTCACGTATGTGCTCAGTGCCCGACTTCAAGACAGCATCTGCACTCCCGTAATTTCCAATGTGCATTTCGAAATCTCGCTTTTCGGTGGGGACGGACGCTTGAGCCGCTTGTCATCGAGCATCCTGCGTCCTGCTTTTTCACAGGACAGTGTGCCTGGTTTGAAACGGCTGTCTTCTCCTGTCTGGTTACGAAGTGTGTCGGCATCCAGATCCTGGTGCATATGCAGACGATCCATCTTGTATAGTCGGTCTAGGTGACTATCATCTGGCGGCTGCGGTCTGAGTGTTTTGAAGGACCCTCGAGGCAAGCCTCGTGTCCGGACCAGGCGTTTGACTGCTTGTAGGTTATCCCGTGCATCTCCACAGAGGCGTAATAGAGACCGGCCCGCTTCAAGATGGTTAATCTGCCTTTGGAGGCGTGCGTGTGCCTTGATCCTTTCGTCCACCTTGGAGGCAATGTAATCTTGACGAATATGGTCAAAGTAGCGTCAAATATCCTTACTGATGACCACATCGCTCAAAAGTTGTTGAAACCAGTGCCACCACAAATGCCTGCCGAAATGATGTAGACGTCGTGGCCGAGCTCCGATATGACCTGTGATGTGTCTGTAGCGGCGGACACAGCGCCTGGTTTGAGCGTTTGCATAACAGCGACCTTGATGTCCCCATTCTGACCGAAGTAGGCGCCAGCGAAGAGATTGAGTCCGGTCCTCGTCTTAATGTCTTTGTATTCTATATCCAGCGTGGCTAAGACAGCGTCGACCTCGACAAGCAAGGCACAGATTATGAGAACCTGGACCGTTTCTATCTTGATTTCCTAATGGGGCACCGGCTGATTCTCCATTATGTCGTCCTTGTGGAGGAAAGGAGGTCCCGCGGCCGGATGGTTCCTTCTTGGAGGTCTGTCAGCCATGCACGAGAGGTCAGAGGACAGATGGCTTGATATTGTAATACCAACGGTGTTTCCCTTTAGCGTTGTTGGGCGGCGAGGCGGAGCTCTTCGTGAAGATCAGGCAAGACTTGGGTGCTAGAACCAACGTTTGGGCCGGCAGGTGTTGTCCTGGCGCGTTCACTCGACGTGTCAGAGAAGACTTCCCAGTCAAGTTCTGCTACTGTGTGTTTCGGGTGTTACTAGATGACCTGGCAGCCTGGGATATTGGGAAAACGGGGGAGACCCAAGCTCGCCATCGAAATTGCTATGGTATTTATTGCGAAGTGTGCCCGTAGCTCTGCCCTGTACCTATATTTGGGCTAGGACTTGAGCCTCAGCCGCCTCTCGCCGACTAGCTGCGATACAGTGGTTGCTAATAAGTTGGGCAACCACCATGCTGACCGGTTGCAGGCCCTCGGTTGCCTTTCTGCAAGAGTGTGGCCATGTTTTTGCTTTTCCCCCTCAGGCTTGGGGCGTATGCAGGGGTTTTCTTCCTGCCACCGCCAACCAGGAACCAGTATTATCCATTGGCCTCTTACCTGAAGGGTGGCTTGGGTTAAGGGGCTTGTTGACGCTGTGGAACGTGACCACGCAGACGCGAGAATGCCTCGTCCAAGGAGGATGACTGGGCGCAATTGCACTTCTTAAGTAGGCTGCCGGGATGCATGATGTTGAGGGTGGTGGTCATAGATTGCTTGGCTCAACACGCCGATCCCATTCTGTGACCGATTGGGAGAATTCGGTCTGGAGTAACTGCCCCATGCATGCAGCCTGAATCGACAGCCGATTCATTTACAGTGGTTGGCGCCGTAGGAGGGCAGGGTTTAACCTATGCTGAAAGGAGATCAACTTGGTGGGTAAGAGTGTAGTCGATCCAGCATTCTTCAACCTGTCAAAGATCTATCTGCAGACAATGTGACACAGAGTGCCATCTAACGTGGCACAGCTTCATTGGTGCGATTCATTCGACCGTTGAGTAGCCGTTGGCCTCATACGGAGACATGTTGTGATAGGTAAATCTTCGGCAGTAGTTGACACAGGCAGGGTGAAACCTCTGCCTGGGAACGGTATATATCTATGGGTCGCAATCGCGCCATGGGGGACGTTGACTCTTGCGAAGTGAATACCTCGACCGCAAACTATGGACCCATCCAAGTCTTGAAACATCTCTTTGAGTTTTGGCTATGGCACTGCAAGAGTACCGACGGTCCAGCATTTTATCCATGTCTCAGAGGCAACAGATAATGGTTTCAACCAGCCGCGAGCCTGACCATGGCGATTTGCACGTCATGGCTTGGAGAACAGGTGAGCTTTTGATTCATATCTCCCTCGCCCTAGCTGAATACATCTATTTGAGAAATTCCTTGCAACTGTTGACCGCTGACGTTAGACGGGGAATTTCGGGATGAATCCGTGCCAATTTTTCATGGCGAATTTTCGCGACAACGAATGGACGCTCTGTTGAAGACAATTGAGCCAAGCCAAGGTTCCATAATCACCATGATGTAAGACATTATCAGCTCAATTGATGAAATTGGTCAGTAACAGTGTGATTTTCTTCCAGATATTCTCGCCAAGGGGACACATGCAACTGCCCAGTTCCCGAGTCATTGCTTGTTGAGCTAGCCGGAATTCCTCGGACCTGTCCGCCATCAGTTTTGAAGGCATCTAATGGTTACTTCAATTGCGAAGTGGCGTATGATGAAGAAGTTCATGATATCAAGAGCGTCGGTCAGTCTTGCAAGGGTTCCGCTGTAGCAGTAGACTTCTGGCTAATACTTTGACTGATCCAGTTACCAGCACGTTGTTCGAAGCAAAGCAACTGCAAAATGGCGGACAATCATACCACTGGATCAGATTTCACCTCGTTGTCTTCTGGGATGCATCGACGAAGCGGACAAATCTGGCTATCATGGAAGCTCCTTGTGGCTTCATCACTACGTTTTCGAGCATGATATCTGACGTCCTCAGCGGCAATAAGGTAGAAGATCCTTTCTGGGCGGTGGAAAATCTAGTGAAGATTGCCGTTGACATCTTCGATAACACCGTCTGGGCTGTCCGAGATGGAGTAAGGAACATCGAGACGCTTCAGATGAGATCGGACCAGAAACCGAGCCCGAATTATCGCTATATGCATGACTTGGCGAGACACGCAATACATGTCTCAGAGAGTCTCGACGTCGCATTGGAGACAATTCGATCTATAATTCGCCACCACGACGAAATTCTGAAGGCCAGGCCACACCGAGCGTCGCCCCGTGTGGGCAAGACCATCCATGACCGACTACAGTTGATGGATAACCTACTGCACAGCTTGCGGTGTCGATCAGAATCAAATCACCAGCGCCTTCAGAACGAGATCCAGTTGTCATTTCACACTGCGGCCCAGTTCGACTCCATGGTATCAGTCAAGATCACGCAGTCGGACAGCACCGCCATGAGGACTGTGGCATTCGTGACGCTCTGCGCCCTCCCGGCGACTTTCGTCTCATCTATCTTCAGCACGAGCTTCTTCAACTTTGACTCTAGCGGATCACATGGATACATCTCGGACAAGTTCTGGATTTTCTGGGTACTCACCGTCCCACTTACCATTGGCGTCTCGATCCTTTGTCGCTATTGTCAGATTTTGCCATCTTTCCTGCTGCCGAAAAGAGTGCCCGGTTGACGTCGTCAGGGTATCGTCCCCCGGGCACGGGGCCAAGAGGAAAATGGCGAAACGAATCGGAGCCTCTGCAATGAAGGTATGACGGGAGTTCTGGTTTTAGTCCACATGAGAATAAGAGCAAATAAGGGTCGAAGTTTCAAGTGAAAACATAGAAGTTGCATAATCCATGCACGAGTTACTCGTTGCTTCTTATCGAGAAGGGCAGTGCGTTTACAAGGTTTCTATTCCAACAGTTGTAGGGCACCTGTTACATTACCCACCCTATCAACCCGCTGTATAAACGCCCACGCCACGCCCAAAACTCATAGCTACGTAGCGCCCTCTCCTTTTCCCAACAACGAGTTCTTCCCTCGTACGTTTAGCCAAGCTGTAACACTACCGGCCACCACAAAAAGCTGTGCATGAAGATACATAGTGGCTAGTCGCCGCGAGTATACACTATAGCCCACAGTCTAGCCTCTCCAGAGCCCAAGCACCTAAGCATGGTCAATCGGAGAGGGCCCAGCATCGATGGGATAGGTGAAGATATTGTTCGGCCCGTCAGCCATGAGCCCATCTGCACCCGGGCGCATCTGAGAGGCCGGTAACCAAAGCCTCTTGTCGGCGGTAACCCACATCAAATCAGTCCAGATCAACGCATCATCCTGGACAAGAATAGACGTGCGTCCCTCCGGAGTGACCTTCCAGATGGCCAGCAGATTCGTATCCGAGATGTAGATGTTCCCGTCCCCGTCGATCGTGCTGCCTCCTGTGCTGGGGGTGAGGGCGAACGGGGCAGCGTAGTCCCCGAGCGAAGCGGCCAAGGTTGCGTTGGTCAGGGACGCGTCGACGTAGGCCGTCTCGATGCGGTAGAGGCCGCCGTTGCACGGCTGGTAGTAGAGGTAGACCCCATCCGGCGAGACCTCCATCTGGTCCAACCCGACGGACAGGCCTCCGGACCCACCATACCCGGGCACGAGGGTTCCGTTATACATCATGGGGAACCAAGCCCTGGCGGAATCATCGCCGGCCAGGACGCGCACGCCGTCGCCGGACGTCATGTTCAGCACAAGCATGGCCCCGTCCGTGTCGCTCAGGTAAGCGACGTCGCCGCTGGGCCCAAAGCGCACGTCGTCGATGCCGCCGTTGGAACCCTTGATGTCCTCGAGGTAGTAGATCCTGTCGACCTCGTCGGTGGTCAGGTTCACTCCTACCAGCTTGGTCGATTTGTTGACGCCCGAGGAGCCCCCGTCCACCAGCCAGTAGCGCCCGTCAGGTCCGATGCGGGCGCCGTCGATGCTCACGAAGGTCGTGGCCGGGTCGGAGGCCGGGTCGCTGGCGTTGTAGCTGTTCCATTCGGCGTTTGGGTAGAGGGCGGTCGTGTTGTCTGCGAGGAGCTCGACCGTGATGGGCGGGAGGGTCGTCGAGTATCTCTGAGACAGGAATTTGCGGCCGTCGGCCGAGATGAACATGCCTTGGGTCGGTAGGTCCAGGGAGCATGCGAGCTCGAGGCCCTCTGCCAGGGCAGTGATGAGAGGAGCCACGGCGGCGGTGAGAGCAGTAGAGGACAGAAACAATCTCATATTGTAGCCTTGAAGTTGGTGTTGGAGTTATCTGATTTCTATTGTTGTTTTTTGGCATCATACTATCTGCTTTTATATGTATTTGGGACGGATCATATCACTTAGAGCATAAATAGAGTCCTTCGCTGGACTCCATACGATGAGACCCATACAAATACCGGGAGCTGACGCAAGCTCCCAACTAAATGATCCTGCGCCCCTTTATTTAATCAGTTCAGCGGATGGAAATTCTCCAGACATTCGGATAGTTCCTGAATGCGTCGTATTTATGGTGGAGATGTGCCTCTCGTGGAGGGCCGCAGCATAAAGTTGTGCTCGGCGCCGAACCATGCCAAGGCCTAACTCCGAGCAGACTCAAAGGCCCAGACAAGACGGTCCATATGAACTCTATGCCCACATTCGGCTCGGCCAGGAGCTCCGAGCATTTGATGAAGTGACGGCTCAATGCTTTTCCAGCCTTGCGAGAAACGGCATCACCACCTCCTCAGCGATCTCAATGTTGTTCTTTTCCATGAACATCACATGCCCATTCCCCCTGATGTTCCTCTCCTCCAACCTCACAAACTCCACATCCACACCAGCTTGCGCTAGGTAACTCGCGACGCACCCGGAATACACGGCCTGGAAGCTCGCCTCGCCGACCACTTGCAGCACTGGCACCTTCGACAGGTTAGGCAGCCGCCTGGCCGGCTCAGCCTGCAGGATGCAAGGAGACAGGCCAGGTCCGGAAGACGGGATAGTCTGCCTCGTCAAGGCGTTCGGGTCGTCACCCGGCAGCGGCGGGTCGTATGCCAGCGGCAGCATGGTCAGCCCATACGTCAACGGCGGCCACGCCTGCGCGT
>LJJS01001034.1:77928-94028 GCA_001447215.1 Diaporthe aspalathi
GGGCGGGCCGGTCCACGACTCGAAGGGGCTCGCGCCGGGCTCGACGGCCACCACGCCGGCGACGAGGTCCGGCCGCGCGTCGGCGAGCTGCCACCCGAACGGGCCTGCCTGGGAGTGGGTGATGAGGAAGTGAGGCCTGGCGATGCGGTCCGCCAGAGCGACGTACGAGTGGCTGGCCAGCTGCGCCGTGATGGTGCTGTTGCCCTGGAGCTGGACCTGCGAGGCGAAGAAGGCATCGAAGGATGGGTCTCCCGGGAGGCCGGTCCCGGGCCACTGGGTATGCAGGGCGGCTTGGGGGTAGGGCAGCGGGGAGACCTTTTCCGGGGCTGTGAAGAGGGAGGACGTTGCCGTCGTGGAGAGCACCGCGAGCTGGCCGCTCCCCGGCGTGTATATCGAGCGCCCGCGCTCAGGCTGGTCGGTGAGGTATACCACATAGCCTTGACGCAGGAAGTAGGAGGCCCATCCCTCGCGACCGTCTGGCGTGTTCAGCCAGTTCTGCAAGAGTTTCAGAAGCCGCAGGCCGATGAAGAGGAGGAGATTTTGGGATTGACTCACAGTACCAGTCTGTCCGGAGCCATGGACGAATACGAGCGGGTGCTCGTGGAGTACAGTAGGCGGCGTCAGTCGCTCCACATACATCTGACCGACCATATACTGGTCCTCCTGCGTCCCGGCCTGCAATGAGATCTTAGTATCCCAGCGTTGGCGCTTGAGATGGATGTGCTTACCAAGGTGGAGTTGATGTATTGCCCACCCACGTAAAAGAATGCTCGCTCTGCAAATGCCTCCTTGATGGTTCGGCCAGCGACGGGGCCATGGGCACTGGGCAAGACGGCCGATAAAAGATTAGGCATCAGGCCGAAAGTGAGAAATCTGGGTATTAGGGATGCCATTGTGGCGTTTGAGATATCCCCCGGCTTCATGTCTCGAAACAGAACTCTGGCGATTCAAGCCACGGCCGGTGAAGATGGGCCGGCTCACGTCACACAAGAGCGAGGTCGAAGGGGATTTAGCGCGTGTTTACTGATCTTGGCACGGCGACAGGGGTTTGAAGAACAACATCTGGTAAGCGCTTGCGCATAATTCCGATGAGGAGGCGGATATTCTGACTGCATTATTCCGGTGCTGAACAAATTTGGTTATCGTCTACGGACTCAATTGCGGCCCGAGGTTTCAATGGAGCCGGTGAAGCCGAATCTCTGCATCACGACGAGGGCAGCTAGGGAAGGAAAGGCCGTCAGATGTGGAAAGGCTAGGTGGGAAAAAAAGAAGAGAAATTCGGCATTAAACAGCTAAAAACCTTTTACTCGCAATACTCGAGAGTCGTAACGACAGAACCTGGGGGTACATTTAAGAAGCTATTTAATGGGTGTTAGACCATTCCCAAAGCAAACGGACCTCGGACAATTTCTAAAAGCGACTTACTCAAATCTCTTATCCAATGACGGAGAAGAGGATAAAAACGAGGATGGCGTAGACCACTTATTCAGGGAGTAATGTGAGAGTGAGGAAGAGCAGCGAAGGTAAGCATGGGAGACGTCAGCTGCACCAGTAACTACGTTGAGAGGCGGGAATACGAGGACACGTTTGTAAGCTCACATGTGCACCCTTTGAGCACCGAACTAGCTCCCACTCTCGGCCAGAATTCGGTTTTGCGAACGGCCTCGATCAATACAAGACTCTAACATCCAGAAGCGGGCTCCCGATTCCTACGTGCAGGTAGCAGTATTTACTTATGGCAACATTCGGCAATCTTTCTGTATAAGAACACCAGACTGGCCCAGCCGCGACGCGGCGCGGATTGGGTACCTACTTAGCCAGCAAGCTCGTCCATAAGCTCTAGAATTAGTGGGATAGTATGATTTTCGACCGAGGTAGATTCCACAACGTCTTATACGTGTCCTACACCGCCCACCTCTTTTATACTTGGCTGTTTCCTTCCTCCAGGCCGAGCCAGCCAGTCTTCACACTTGGTTGCCACGTTCCTATCACATCATCACGATGCCGTCTCACTACTCCAGGCTCGAAAAGGAGCTCAATTCAAGGCAGCAAGATCTTCGACTGCGCCAGGGTGATGTACAAGCCGGGGTGATGTCCTTAAAGATGCTCCAAGCTGACATCCAAGCCCTCATGGCGAAGTCCGAGTTCGGCAATCCTCAACAGCGCCAGACCACGGCAGATTCCTTGGAGATGGTCTCGCAGGAGCTTCAAGCTCAATCCCGTGACGTTACGGCGAAGTCTGGGGAGATTTTCAATCTTCACGACGAGTTTAGGGCCTTGGAGGTCCGTCTTATCGCTTTCGGTGCCCTGCAGCCAACAATCGACGTCGCGATGAAAAACAAGGCCGGCACCGAGGACATCGTTAAGCACGTGGTTGAGAACGCCATCCGAAGCCACCACATGAGCGGCGCTGAGATAGTGCGATACGTCCTCGAGACAGATATGCGTTTCGATGCCTGGAGCGGCATTACTCAGGGTGAAGTCCTCCATGACTACCTCCAGGGCTCCTTGGACGACCGGGAGAGTGTGGAGGGGGTTGTCCATGCAGCCATGGAGGGACTCGGCGTTGAGCAGATGTTACGGTGTACTCTCGAACATGTCCTTGATTGTCATAGAGGCCATCCACCACTCAGGGAAAGCGTCAAGAATATTATGGATGTTGCATACGCCTACGCTATAGCCGCTGAGCGTGTGAGGATGAGTCTCCTCATGAGGACCTGGTTCCGGTTGGCCAGACAAACTGGGCACCCAAGCTCACACCACGATGCGCAGCAGCAGCCGGGGGAGATGGCGCCTTCCGATTCTAAGCCATGTCCCCAAGTGACTGCCGTGGATCAAGATATCCTTGAAGGGAGTTCAGAGGACTCTCGGCTAAGCGAAAGCCCTTTCAAAACCCCGGTGGGTTCCCCAGAGTGGGACACTGAGAGCGAGATGGCCTGCGGCGTCCCAAGGTTGGCATAGACTAGGCAGTATTTATACAAGAATACGGAGAGGTGGCTACCGGATCTAGTCACGATCTATTTGCTGTTGTTGACGTTGCGTTGTAACGGACACCAAACATGTTGCCCACAATGCTTACTTAGATATTCCGAGGCTACTCTAAGTACCTAGGTACTATAGCGTACTTAAGTACCTTAAGTACTTACCCAGCCCTGGAACTCGTCTCCTGGCTGACCACCTTGAGGATCCAGGAGAAGGGGCCATCGATGAGGCTGCGACTCCCATTTCAAGTTGTCTGGACTTCCTTTGGGGAAAGTCAGAGTGTCTCAAGCACTTCGGGATGCGTCCCAACCTTGGAACATTGAGCCTAGAACAACGAGAATCCAGTCCGGCAGATAACATGAGGTACCGCACTCTCTTTCCTCGTTAGGCTTGCATCGAACATTCATCAAGTATCAAACATACTATCTCCCAGCTCCTTCGCCCGAACGCCTAACGCTTCCAAATGTCATCTCATGATCGCGTGCAGGCCCGGGCGGAGTTCCCATCCGTCGAGGGCTGGCGGTCCTTCTACCTCGGGAACATCATGGCGCACCGCAGCGCCGAGGTGGTGAGCATGCTGCTTCGTGAAGGCATCCCAGAGGGGAGTTTCTGGACATACTAGGATTTCAGCCGACCTTCTCACCCCACTGGCCGCGACCACAGCGGCTTCTGCTTCGTGGCATTCGAGTCGAGAGCGCTCGCGGTCTACGCCTGGACCAGGCTGGACGGCAAGGTCAGGTTTAGGACCGAGTTGCGGGTTCGGTGTTTGGTAAGCATCGAGACATCCGTCACAGATTATCGTGCCTGGGAAGTTGGTTAATAGGGATTAGCAGAAACAGTCAATTGTCGTTTCACCTCTTCGGCCACTCCGCGGTGAGCTGGACCACGTGTCTAGACGGCGTCACCCACCCAGGCTCAGTAAACCACATGATCAATATCCTTATTTGGCGGTCCACACTGTACCCAACCCACACCCCACTCCTCGATCTGGCACGGCGGCGGCCGCCTGAATCCCCGAGCTCCCGCTTGGGAGCCCCAGGCGCCTGCTACGCCGGCCGTATCAACCAGCCCTGCTCCTCGACCCACGCCTCCAGCGACCCAGGAACCACCCCCGCCAGTTCTCAACCCTCAGACGGGCAGCGCAGCAATCTGGGACCACGCCGTGCTTCTTGAGGTCAGCCCGGCACCGGGTCCACGGGCCAACCCCACCGGTCCACGCCTGGGGCGCATGCCTGGGCGTCCGCGGCACCACCTTCACCAGAGGCCCCTCCGGGCGAGCCGCCGAACACCCAATAACTATCGGCAACTTTTGAACACAAATTAGGAGGTTTAACTGCCCAGGGTGTCGACTTGCGGATCCATTTCTGCCTCGGGTGCTCTGTGTTGAGGGGAAGAGAGATGAAGGGGCGGGCTCGGGCACGGTCATGTCTACAGATCAACTGCTTTTATTGTCCACCAGCGGGTGTAGGTAGGAAATGTCGTCGGCGATAGCGGAACGTCTTTATTTCCATCTTCTTACATTGTCTCGTTGGCCTTGCTCATTTATTCAGCAGCGTAACTACTCTTCGGTTCATATCAAACCCCTCTGTATGGATTCCGAGTCATCTCAGGTGATACATTCCAATCGAAGGCCTTAAATATAGTTCAAATATCACAACTTGCCATATATATCATTCTCAACAAACATTGACATAATATGAAAATGAATTAATCGTGTTTAGCTCCGTCATCAATTGATTATTCCTGGAACTGAAAGCCATATTCAAAATGACGCATTTTCAGGACCCACAGCGTATGCGTATAGGCTCTCGATACCGTCTTCCTCAACAGAGACCTCGGAAACTTCGGGTCATTCTGCTGCCGGCGCCGAAGACTCATGTCTGGATGCGGAGACCGCGTCGCAAGGGATGCAGGTCCAGTCCAACCAGCCCAGCTCCGGCTGAGAGAAAGACGCCATCGAGAGAAATCAAGTTAGCAGCAAACATTCAATCCCCATTCAGAGGGACTTGGTGAAGGACGACATTTGAAGCCTGTGTCCGTGCAAGAGTCAGGAGTGGGGATGGACTAGGAAGATGGCGGCCAGACACACAGATGTAGAGGGAGATTGAAGCGGGTCTGATATATAACTACTTAAGTAGACAAGGCTGATGGGTTGTGAGCTCCGCTTATGATAACGTCTCAAATGGCATGCGCTGGGACCCACTCCCCCTCCCCGGGTTCCGCTGGGTTGAGTGCCGGCTCGAGGAGCTAGGACATCATCTCGACCCTCCGGCTGGGAGGAAAGCTCTAGCGTGGCTGCCAAGGACTCTAGACGAGAAATATGCGCGGATCCTGCAAAATATACCGGAAGGATACATGAAGCATACAAAACGGATCCTGCATTCCATTTTATACTCCAGTCAGCCTGTGAAAGTCCGTGAGGCCGTCGACGTTCTTGCGGTAGTGATGGAGCAGAGACGGGCCATTTGACCGAACGAACAGGATGCCTGATCCGGTGGGTATCACAAGGTACTGCTCCAGCCTGGTCAGGGTCGATCGAGAAAGTGGTATCGGCAAAGGCGGATTCCTGGGCAACGCTGTAAATGCTGCTTCAGCACAGTGCTGGTAACTAGAGATGCAAAGGCAGGAGGACTTGATGACAATGCACATGAGGCTGCTTCAGAGAGGGGCCATACGGAGATGGACCAGATGCTCGGAAAGAGACCAAGTGTAAACGCAGTACAATCTGCTTAAATAGGATATTGTGTAGAAATGTGTACCATTATGATATTTGGCCACGGCGTAAACGAGATGGTTACTACATTTTAACGTTATTCAAGCATCAAGTTGACTTAAAAAGATACCGGCTTGCATTCATCAAGAGTTATTTGCCCACACAGGGCCTCTGGCTCGCTCGGACGGGAGTGAGATGGTCCAAATGTGTGGCCAGGGCCTAGTGTCGCGGTGAGTTTTAACTTTTGACACATGCCAGAGGCTAAAAAAGCCTCACGAACCCCAAGTCAAGCGTGTCTAATTATGGGCGACTTTATTTGTCTTGGCGCAGCGGCAGTCAAGTTTCGCTTGGGTGGGAATAACCGAGGGCCAAGCCAAGCACTGGCCTCGGGAGCCAGGGCTTGCGAGGGTGTCATGCAGCCCAGCTTTTTGGGGGGGGGGGGCGCGTGTGTATGGGTGGGCAGCTTGGCTAGGTACTTAGCTCCATGATGATGGGGAGAGCTCACCCGGCGCAAGTTTCCACGATGCTTCTGGAAGCTCTTTCGGCGGCCTCGGCGGCGGGCCCCACCGTCAGTAATAAGGGTCTGTGTGGGGGGACTAGAGCGGGTTCTGCGCCCACGTACTGTAGTGTAGGATGACGCTGCTCACGTCATTCGGTGGCTCCGCAACCCGCCATGGCCCCCCATTCTGGGGAAAGGGGAGAGAGGCTGGTCTTTTCGGTCTTTCGGTCGTCCGGTCAGAACAGAACATGCGTGAGAAACAATACGAACACCTCGCACGTTGTGTGTGAGATGGTTTGCTGAGGTGGTGTACGTGGTGTGGCTGAACACGGCCACGTGCAAACAACACGTTGCTTTGGTTGGGTGACCTGTTGGGTGACCTGGGGCGCAGCTCAACCAAGGTCAGCCGATACGAAGAAGTAATGATTAGAATAATAGATGCGCCGCGATTGAGCTGGGAATAGGGGGGGTTAAATGAGGGCTGCCTGCCAAGAAGGGTGTGTCCGTCGGTAGGGTATCTGATCGCCGGGTGCTGAGGCCCGACCCCCCCCCCCNCCCATTGAATCATACATCACGGGGAGGACGGTGTGAGACGGTGTGCGAAAAGAAAGGAAGAGTTGGCTGGCTGGTTGACTGGCTGGCCTGACAGAGCAAGCTTGAAAACTGGGGAAGCGTTGGCCTCGGAAAACTTTAGAGCATGACGTGACCTTACTCGGTCGGGTGCATCAAGTCTCCCGCAGAGCCTTTTTCTCTTCATGAGCATCGGGAGGCCAAAAAGGCAAAAAAAGAAAAAAGGATGGGTGAGGGTGGACATTGGACAAAAAAGCCTGGACGGGACTGGACACGGCCTGACGGTGACGGCATTGGAACAAGTTGTTTGAGGACCCTGAAAAAGAGCCTGTCTGAGGTCTGGAGGTCTGAGCCTGAAGCCCCTGTCCTGGCTGCCTCGCTGCCTCGTTGATGTGGTTTCTCATTCTTTGTTGACGCCCAGCCAAGCAGCCCGATCGGTCCAGCCCATCATCCGAGCTGTCCACCCCCTTTTATGGCTGTTGTAGTCTGCCATGTATGGGTACCTGGTGCTTGTGCCTTACACATGTGTTCAAACATGTACCCTCACATGTATTTTACATGGACTCTTAACATATACTCCCACACTCTCACACGTACTCAGACACATGTCCCTCATGTCTCTCCCATCCAGCCATCCCACGCCACCCACACACCCTCTCTCAGCCATGGTTGCATCGACACTCACACCAAGGCGGATGGCATCCGGGCAGCCGGACTTCGGCCACCCTGCAAGGGTCCCTTTCTGTCCCCTTTCTGTGCCTTCTGTCCCTTCTGGTCCCTGTCCAGACCCTGTCGCGGCCTTGTCGAGGTGGCCCCTTGGTTCGCCTGTCAGGGCCACTATGCTCCGTTAAAAGCAGCCCCCACGTCGATCATTAATTAATCATGACCTAGCACGACGCCACGCGAAAACGTTTTTAAGCAGCAAGCTCGAGCTTCTCTTTTGCCAGCCTGCCAGCAGACAGTTTACCTGTGCCAGCTTGCTGCCCGTGCCCTATCTCGCCTGTCCCGTCTCCCATCTACGTAACGTGTCCCAGACCCGAACCTTGAGTGACGTTTGTGCTGTTCTGCTCTGCTTTCTCTCTCTCTTCTTTGCACTCGACATCATTCATCCATCCTCAGCCAGCCATTGATCGCATTCATCATCGTCAGCATAATCAATCAGCAGAACAAAGCATTGGAATTCGACTGTCCTCGACCACCCCACCAGTGACGAGCTGTTCCCCACCCGACACAGCTTGATCTCTCGATCTCCTTTCCCATCTCAAATCTCTCAACTTTGCCATTTGATCGACGCATGACATCAAAAGCCCTGTGAAGAAAAAACCACACAAAACTTCCACACAAACAAACACAAACAAACACACACCCACACGCCCAAACGGCAAATAAGAAAATGTCAATGAACCGCCTCGCGAGAGCCGGCCTCCGGGCCCATAATAAAAACCTGATCCAGCCCAGCACAGCCAGCCGAACAGTCGCCCTGGGCTCCAGCAGCGGTGTCGGTGTGGCCCCGGCAGTCCCAAGTATTTACAGGCCCAATGCCTCTCGCAGCCCCCAGAGCAGGCTGCTGTCCTCGAGCCGGCTGTCCTCCTCCTCCCACAGCAAGCTCTTCTCCACCAACTCGTCCTCACAGCAAGCCTCCGCAGCCACCGCAGCAGCAGCAATGGGCTCCAAGGCAGCCCCCGAGCCGCTCAGGCTGAGCAACAGGAACCTGCGCCAGATCGCCGGCTACGGCGACGGCGAGGGCCACCAGGCCTCCGTCATCCCCACCTACAGCCGCGAGGGCCTCAAGGAGGGCATCGTCCACATCGGCGTCGGCGGCTTCCACCGCGCCCACCTGGCCGTCTACGTCGACAGCCTGCTGGGCAAGGGCGCCGGCGACGCCCGCGACTGGGCCATCTGCGGCGTCGGCCTCAAGCCCTTCGACGCCGGCATGCGCGACGCCCTCGTGCCCCAGGACGGCCTGTACACCACCATCGAGCGCTCCGCCGGCGGCAGCACCGCCCGCGTCATCGGCAGCATCAGCAGCTTCCTGTACGCGCCCGACGACGTCGGCGCCGTCATCGCCAAGATGGCCCACCGGGACACCCGCATCGTCTCCATGACCATCACCGAGAGCGGCTACTACTACAACGAGAACACGCACGAGCTGCAGGCCGACGACGCCGACATCGTTGACGACCTGCGCAGCGACCTGTCCGCGCCGAGGACCACCTACGGCTACCTGTTCGCCGCGCTGGCCCGGCGCAAGGAGGCCGGGCTCAAGCCCTTCACGGTGCTGTCGTGCGACAACATGCAGAAGAACGGCACCATCACGCGCAACATGCTCATCGCGTTCGCGCGGCTGCGGGACCCGGCCGTGGCCGACTGGATCGCGGCGCACGGCGCGTTCCCCAACAGCATGGTGGACCGCATCACGCCGCGCACGGCCGACGCCGACAAGGCGGACCTGGCGGCGCGGTTCGGCATCGAGGACGGCTGGCCGGTGGTGACGGAGCCGTTCATGCAGTGGGTGGTGGAGGACACCTTCGCGGACGGGCGGCCCGACTTCGGCAGCGTCGGCGTGCAGGTCGTCGAGAACGTGCACGAGGTCGAGAAGTTCGAGTGCCACAAGCTGCGGCTGCTCAACGCGAGCCACACGGCCATGTCGTACATCGCCTACCTGTCCGGCTTCGAGTACGTGCACAACGTCATCGAGCATCCGCTCTTCAACCGCTTCCTCTACAACATGATGCACGAGGAGGTGCGCCCCCTGCTGCCCGAGATCGAAGGGGTCGACATCGACGACTACATCAAGCAGCTCATGCACCGCTTCTCCAATCCGACCATCATGGACCAGATCACGCGCCTGACCCTCAACGGGAGCGGCAAGCTGCCCCAGTTCATCATGCCCTCCATCGCCGAGCAGATCTGGGACACGCGCGAGCACAACTTCCGCCGCCTCACCCTCGCCGTCGCCTCGTGGTTCCGCTACCTGAGCGCCGTCGACGAGCAGGGGAGGCCCATCCACGTCGACGACCCCATGGCCGACAAGCTCATCGCCCTCGCCAGGCAGGGCGGCACCGACCCGGCCCCGCTGCTCGGGGTCAAGAGCCTGTTCGGCGACGACCTGCGCGGCGACAAGCTGTTTGTCGAGGAGCTGGGCAGGGCCCTCAAGAGCCTGCACGAGGAGGGCGCCATGGCCACGCTGGCCAAGTACGTCGACTAAGTGAAGGCACTCAATGGTCCGGCCATGATGATCGGGTCCGGATCCGTTCGGTGGTTGGGGGGCGGTCAAATCCGCACCTGGCCCCTTGTCACATTTAACCAACCAACCAAACAACCACTTTTTGTTTGTTGGGACAAATTTCTAACTCGCCCGCCCCCCCCNCCCCGTGGCCTTACCGCTCTTCGCCAGCTGTCTTGTCCATGCGAAGACAGACCTGGCAAAGCTGGGGCGGCTTCGTCTCGAAAGCCAAGGTTTGGGGGGGCGGGGGGATAATCCCCGCCTGGGCGTGCAGGACATGCTGGCAAACCCTTGGCGGAGCTGTTGGTCCGGGGGATGGAATGAGTGGTGGTCGGTCACCTGTAAAGGGGGGGGGGGAGACCGGGTGGCCCACACGCACAACATATCTTACCCACAGGCACCAACCCCTGAGGGGATGAACCGTCGTCGATCGCCAGTGACTCGCGGGACACAGGAAGCCTGAACGAGGGAGTCGGTGTCCGGATCCCGGATCCTCCAATTGCCTGTTGGGCAGCGAAGCAACCACCTACTCAACAAGCGTCTTCAGTACTTGAGGGAGTGGCCGCCAAACTACAACTTGTAATCCATTTACCAAAAAAAAAAAAAGAAAGGGAGAGTCGGGTCTCCGGTAGAGAAGAAGACACCACACACACATACACAAAGACTTGGAGGGATAGACGGGGAGAAATGCATGGTGTTCAGGGGGTTTACGTCATAGCCGCACAGATAAGGGTCACCTGGGGTTGATAGATGCGATAGAGAGCTATCTTTCTGCCTTTACCTGCGGTGGAATCTTTTTTTCGGGGGGGGGGGAGGCGTTTCATCTTTTCCTCCTGTTCTTACACCAGATCCGATTGCGCATAGACAAGCCTGGAATAGAAAAGACACTGTACAAGATTACCCCAATTCTGGAGAAGTGACTTTTTTTTTTTCTTTTTTCTTTTCACGTTCTGCGGTGTTTTGAAATGGAGGTAGGCATCAACACCAGCGCAATGCAACCGCACCACGACCTACAGCCCCGTTAGCTGCAGCCAGCGACGGCCTGCTGTAACACCACCACCACCACCACCATCCCTCGCCTGCGTGGGGGTTTGCCCTTTTGTGTGTGCACTGCACCGCACGCACACTAGCATCCCCCGGCCTGCAGCCACTCACCGTGTTTCTGCATGTGCATGACCCGGCGCGCATGGCCGGCTGGTGTGATGACTTACTTGACCACGGCTCACCGTTGGCCCGGGATAGGTAGTTGCGACGACACTGGTTTCGGTCTAACTAACCCAACTTTGGTGCATGGCCTGGCGAGTCTTTATTTTTCATCCCCTTCCCTTCCATTCATTTTTTACGATCCCCAAGACTGTTGTTCAACCCTGTCAGTGGTCTGAGGAGTGGTGGCTTGTGGATGGATGGCCTTGACTGCTCTTCGGGCTAAGTAGGATCCGCCATCATACTTGGAGCCTGGGGGGGGGGCCGTCCTTGGGGAAGGAGCCCAAGTCGAGGTTTTGTGTACCATCAGTTGATCGCAATTTGCGCACAGTTCATTTGGTAGTGTGTCGTGAGACATTCCAATTATTGTTTGGCGTTTCCCGACCTTCGTAGGAATTATTACATCACGACTCAGCAGTGGCGGGGGCTGTATGGAAACTAAGGGGCTACTACATCCGCCTGTCGGTCATGTGTGTGCTGAGATGAAATTGCAAAAAGAGGAAAAACGGGAAAAAAAGGGGGGGGGGAAGAACCTGGGTGTCGTCGACTTATGGCCATTCAAATTCGGAGGAGACGGCGTGTTTTGTTACGACATGCACGTACATGCCTGGAGAAACCCCCAAGCTACGATGTCAACAAACTACCTACCTAGGGTAGGTACCTGGTTCTCCGGGCGTTTCCTCTTCCGGGTTCAATTTCCTCTGAAATGAATTCCGCTGACAACTTTTTGGCCGTGGTGCACAGAGACACCAGCTGTCCAGCCTCCACGCTCCGCGGTCCTATATACGCCCTGCTGTTGTGAAGACTCGTTGCATAGAGCACCGACTGGGTCTGTACCAAGTAGAGTTATATCGGCGAGTCAAATTGCCTTCCGAGTATATCTGCCCTCCCGATCCGATGATAAGGTCACCCGATAGTATCTAATTATGTCCAAAGCGTGGCACGTGGTCACCTGAAGACATCTAGCGCTGGTTAATGCCTTGAGCCGGTACAAAATATTGATTTCGAAACAGTCATCATAAATGCACCGATAAAAAACAGTAGAAAGAAATTATGTGCCAACTACACGGATAGTGGGCCTCTACGGCCCTGTGGTTTGATATCTGCGCGAAACCATGTGGCCCTAGCCGCAGACGGCGCCTTCCAAGGTCGTACAGCTCCTCATGTGCCGACGACCTTGGAAATGGTCCGGACGACGGCGCGTAGAGCCAGGCACGACTGGAATGAGAAGGCAGCCACCAACTAATAGATTATTGGATAATTTACAGACTCCATTTTCTTAAAAAACAATAAGAACCTCGCCGAACTATCCGGCTTCTTGGATGCTCGTGTCGTAGAATCCATTCGCATCCAAAGACTCGGCTACCATCACTACAAGTATCAACGGCAGTTTTGCAGCAAGCCACAAGATCTTTTACCAGATACCAACAAGAACGCCCCTACAATATCCTCAAGACCAAGCTTCAAGATGCAGTTCTACGCCATTGTCGTGGCTGCCCTGACAGCCCTCGAGACGTAAGCACCACCACCAAGCCACCACATCCACCTGTAGTTTTCTTCCATCTCCCACGAGAATTCCACCCGGAGGACGACCCTTCGAACCGCACTGTCTTTTCAACACATGTAGTATATAGCCACACCCCAACTGACACACCCAACAGCGTCTCGGCCCAGTTTGTCACAGCCACGGTCCCGGCCACGCCCACCGCGGACGCCGCGGACGCCGCCGCCTCGATCTGCGACGCCCCGACGGCCACGACCACGAACGTCGTGCGGAGCCAGTTCAGCCACCTCCTCTGCGGCCGCAAGATCCCGTGCCCCAGGCCCGACCGCGACTGCTTGCCGGGCGAGCCGGACCGCCGCCGGCCGCCGCCGCCGTACGTGCTGTCCACCGTCACGTCCGGGACCGGGGCGTGCACCGCTGTCGTGCAGGCGGCCTACGTCCCGGACTGCTTCAACTGCCCGACGTGTATTGCTCGACATTAGATCCGGTGTGTCATGTGGATGTAGGAAGGATGGGAAGGTTTCGGTTGGGGAGGGGAGGAGGAGGCCACCGGGGGCAGGGTGTGGATGGGTTCTGCGATTACTAAGTATTGCTCGGAAGGAAAAGACGCTGGTGGAAAGGATCAGTATGGGTACTCTGAATCCCTCGGCATTGGAGAAGATCCCTGGATAATTTATGCCTGGTCTCTTTGATAGTTTGGCTCTGGGGACGAGTTGGAGGTAGACATACCAGGCACTTTTGGAGACACGCATGTAGCCTCGGCAGTCATGGAGTGTTGGCTTGTCAGACTTCTTAATTGCTCATTGTGCTGACATTCCCTAGGGGCCTCGTGGGTATGTGCATTAGCTGTGAACAGCACACCAGCCTTTGATCAACTTCGGCTTGAAAGGGAGCGTGTGCAAGTGCCTGTAGGTGACCAGAAATGGTGGTTCAGTCACGACCCTGTGGTCAGTTGTCCGACCTGGGCCGTGACTCGGATAGCATACCATGCCTAGGTATCAAGGCCTCCTCCACTGTTGTCCACTGGAGGAGGATGCCACAGTGGACGGAGCCCGCCACACGCATACCCTGGCAACTCGGGACTGGCAGTACTTGGAGTCAAGTGACCTGGCAGAGCTGAAGAAGACTCTCCCCCCCCCCCTTTCGCCTCCTTCCTTGGGAGAATGAGCCAGCAGCAGCTTCACCTTGCCTCTGCTCAGCCGGAAGTAGCAGCTGCCAGGAGCAGCACAGGGAAAAGGAAAGGAGTGCCAGCAGTGGCAGCTACAGACTCAACAAAACCAGGCATCGACGCCCTTCCACTTCTCCCTTCCACTCCTCCCTTCCACTTCTCCTCCATCTGCCTCTCCCCCTTTCACCTCTCCCCCTGAGGGTATGCTACACGTTCGGGATTTCACCAATCCATCGCCATCCTCTCCCACCCATCCCCATCTTCTCCCACGTCCAGCACGCACTGCCTCGCAGAACTACGAAGGCATGGATGACGACGAGATCCGGGACTGTATCGTTGTCCGGACTCGAACAGACCAGGTTCCGGAAACGCCCTTGACAATGACTTCCCCGTCTTCGCGGCGCAAGGCACCATCATCTTGGGCCCCCAAGAAGCCCAACCGTCGTCAGCTTTATGGCTACGGTACGGCCATCCCGGGAAGCAGCGAGGCCATGTCCTCCTCACCCACCGTGCCCTCCTCACCCTCCAAGAGCCCCAGGAACCTCCGAGCCATGGGCACAAGCATGACCTCTTCGTCAGGACTTTCTGTGAGTTACATCCGGTTCTGTCGTCCAGGCACGTCCAGACACAGTCTTCTTCTTTTCCCTCATGTCCTCCTCTCCTTCCTCCAAACATCTCAAGCACAACACCATTGGTGCGTGGAAAGCGTCGACAAAGTACAAAGGCGAATCCCCTCGCTGGATGGAGGCTCCTGCCTCGAGTTTCCCTTCCCTTGAACATCTCAAGCACATCAACATTGGTGCGTGGCAAGCGTCAACAAAGTACAAAGCTGAATCCACTCGCTGGATGGAGGCTCCTGCCTCGAGTTTGTTTGTAGATTCCGAAGCACCCATCCAACAAGCCTTCCTTTGACTGCCCTGGCGGACCAAAGACCTTTGGAAGTGGAGGCACCCACCCAGTTCACCCCCTGAGCTTCGACTTCGGTCACCCTCATTGTGTTTGCCGAGCGAGAGTCTTGCCTTGGAACGAATAGAGATCAACCGTCTAATAAGCCCGTTCAGAAGACCCAGCCGCCCGTAGCCGCCGCTCTCAAGAAGGTCGACGCCTCCACTGCCAGTCAAACCCCAGGGGAGAGCCGCCGCCCCGTTGCCTCGAGCGCAGGGCATATGGCGAAGCCCGTGGCATCCAAGCCTGCTGAAGAGCAGAAGCAATCTTTCAAACGACCACATGACCAAGCCTTTCGCCCAAGCGGCCATCGAGACGTTTCCCGATCCCAGTCCGATACCGGCGCAGAGCAGTCCATGGTTTATGACCCCCGACGACTGGAAGTCGTCTCGATCAGCAGTGACAACAATGACGACTTCGATAGTGACGAGGGGCTCGTCCCCGCCATGCGCAAGCGCAGGCTCACCAGCACCACACTTGGCACGGACTCCGGCCAGGAGAAGAAATCCACACCAGCCACCGAGCCTCCCCTGGTGTCTTCCTTGAGAAAGGAGATGGAAGGACTTCGTCTGGAGCTGAGGGACCAGAAAGAGGAGCTGAGGGACCAGAAAGAAGAGCTGGACTGGTACAAGGGCAACTGCGACAGACTGCGGAGGGATTTGCACGAGGTAATCGCCGAGATCCAGGAGTTTCGAGAGCGCCTGGGGGCCCATGTCATCGCGGTGGCTGCTCCTGGTTATGGCCACCAGACTCACACTGCGTGAAAAGGCCAAGAAGGGCCAAGAGATGCGGGAACGGAATGAGGAAATATTTTACAACAGTCAACGCAGAGATATCGACCGCCACAGGCACTCTGGTCGCCTTGCTATCTTATTTATCTGTGGGGTCGTAGACTTCCGGACTTCTTGCTAGCATACCATTGCACAACCGTTGGACCGTTCTATCGGAAAATTAGGGAGCTTAGTAGTACACAATATTTTGATGCTTTTAATGGAGTTTTATTTGCTTTAACATCTGAATTGGAAAAGAGTGCATTATGCGATTTATATCGCGGAATATTTGGATTTAAATGTATTATATAAGCTAATAATATAAAATAAAGTTTTTTTTTAAAAAAATAATTCGTATTATAATTACAAGAAAAGTATTACAGGCATATATATTTTTTGCTAATAGCAAATTTTATAAATAGGGTTGAAATTAGTTTAATTAGTTTAATATTTTTTAATATTATTTTAAAGTAACGTGGTTTACCAGGTAGTGAGCCATATCACATGGTGAGCCACTTTT